>JAGXOD010000021.1:14547500-14827500 GCA_020368025.1 Brachyhypopomus occidentalis | reverse complement strand
GACGTGAACAGGAGAGAAGACGGAGGTCAACGTGGTGTGTTCACTAGAGCCACATTGCAGTCCCCTCACCCTGGAGTGAGTGAGGGGAGGAGTGGGGTAATGGCCTCGCCGTGGAACACAACAGCAAACCACCAGGAAGCTTCACAAGCACCAGCACATTCGTTCCAACGCACGGTGTCGATGAGGAATGGTCAAATGGTCAGGAGGAGCGCGTGAGGAACTGCAGGTGAGGTCTGAGGCAGTGCTCAGGGTCTTGCCATGACAGTCACCCAGAGACCCCACACACTGCTGCCCACCTCATTTCTTCCTTCTTCCTGCTTTGTTTCTACGGGAGACAAAATGGCTTGTTTGTCTCTGCCCACACACTCCCTCTGTACCCCTGTTCCCATCAGGCCTGCAGGTCGATTTCTGATGATGTCATGGGGGAACGTATGAGTCACTGAGCCAGTGTGTGTTGTAGTACCGTGCTGCACCCTCTGTGGGGCTAATGCCCAGTCACGCTGCTACAGTACGCTTGCTCTTTAAGCTCACACGCCACACAGGACTGGTCGTGTCCAACCTCTAGACCTACTGTGCGGTTTATTTGGTGGACTCATTAAAAGCCGTTTCTTTTGAGATTGGTCAATATTTGTTTGACATTTACATTGTAGTTTTTTTTGGTAGTACTCACATTAAGCAGAGGGTGTGAACAGATTGCTAGTTAATGTTTTATTTTTGACTGGTTTGGAGGTAAGACCGACCAGTCCCACTGTAGGCTTGACCACTCTTAGCACTCTTTACTGCTTCTGCATTTGGCAAATATTGCACTTATCTTATTCTTTAAACAAAATTGTATTTAAAGCAGACATTCCCTTCCGCAAAGTCCATTAGCATTGTCAAGGTTATAATTGCCAGGACAAATGCGCAATTTCTGCTTCTTGTTCGGGTTGAAAACATGCAGGAAGGATCTGATTAGCACTGTGCAGTACTGGTAGTGACTCACTTTATTCCTTTTAACTTGCCTTGAAATGACAGAATATACCAAGTAAAATGCAGACAGAGGAAAAGAGAGACAGGAAGAGAAGGAGAGAGAGAGAGAGTGAGCAAGACACAGAGAGAGAGACAGGAAGAGAGGAGATAGAGACACATAAGGAGACAGGAGACAGAGATACAGGGAGAGGGAGAGAGCACAATTGGAGAAAACCAGAATCCAATGTGAACTGGAGGATTTCCAGTGTAATGAGCCATAGCATGAGGGTGTCCTGACCGTGGGACTATGGGGCGTCCCCTTGAGCTGACTGGCCTGTGTTCCTGCTCCTGTGTGGTGCTGTCAGACCAGTGGAGCTGGACAATGACAAGTCCAATCACATGTAATTACAGTTTTTGTGGATGGGAACCCTGGCGTGTGATGGCATTGACTGCTCTGTGCACTGAATGGTCCCAATGTGCCGAATGGCCACACTGACAACAGCAATCACTGCACCGCCCTTGGGGGCCACGGTCTATGTCTAAAAATGGCAATTAATTACCACTATGAAAAATAATGCATTTATTGTGTTCGGTAATTATAATTTTCTGTGCACACTGTTATTAGCCTTCCTGACTGACAGGCGTGATTACAAGCACGTTTTTTGCTCATTTGTGCGAGGCATGTTTTATGGTTATGGGCTCCCGTCTACATGTGACTGCACTTTTGAGACGCTTTCTTCTGCTCCCTCTCTCTCTCTCGCTCTCTCCCTCTTGCTCTCTCCCTCTCTTCTTCTTTCCGTGTGTGCATCTCTCTTTATTAAAGACAACTGAGTGAGCAGAGATATGTGGAGCTGCTGTTTCGCATGGCTCATGAAAGCCGCCGTTCCCTTTGAACAGCGAGGGATCTTGAGCGTTTAGATGAGTGCTGTGATGGCAAAGGAACATGAAAACAGGAGAAGACAGAAGCGTCCCGAGCTGCTGAAGTCTCCAACTCCTCGAATAATAAGCGGAAGTGGTGCTCGACTTTCATAAGCGTCTGGTCTGTCAGCTGTGGAGGCTCAGGAGGGAGGCGGGCGGAGGGACAGGGAGGAAGGAGGAGGCGTGCTCTGCCTTTCTTAATGTAATCAGCGGAGGACAAAAAGCCCCACGGCCTACCTCTGCGTCTGCATGACGCTGCTACTGGGCCGTCAGTGGCATCTCTGGGCTCCTGGCCAGCTGTCTAACACCACACGTTAGCTTTTTTTCTTCCTCTCTCTCTCCATCTTCTCTGTACAAATACCAAAATAACTGCGCTGCCATTTTGTAAGTAGATAAATGTATGTATGTATGTATGTATGTGTGTATGTATGTGTGTATGTATGTGTGTGTGTATGTATGTGTGTATATATATGTATGTATGTGTGTATGTATGTATGTGTGTATGTGTGTGTGTATGTATGTATGTGTGTATGTATGTATGTATGTATGTATGTATGTATGTGTGTATGTATGTATGTATGTGTATATGTATGTATATGTGTATGTATGTGTGTATGTATGTATGTGTGTGTGTGTGTGTGTGTGTGTGTGTGTGTGGTGTCTATGGGTTTGACTGCATTAGTAAATGTTGCAGTTATTTCAGTTACTGCAAATATTAAATACATGTTCCCAGACTGAATTACAGTGTAAGACCAAAGACATTTTTGCTCTTAAGCTTTTTCTATAGATAGATTGATGCATCTATTACATACAGTACATGGTAAGAAAACGTCTTTTTTTGTGATTTAACATGAACGATATAATGAGTTTACCGTTCAGTATGAGGCCACGTAACGCGGGGTTAGACTCAGCAGGCCCTCTGGGTCCTACAGGCGTGTCTGGGGGAGCAGACGACGTACACGATACTGCAGTGATTTATCACCGCAACACCCAAACCTGCACACTCGCATGGCCCCACGCAGGACGCACATTTAGCAGGCGGTCGATGGGCCTGTTGTATTCGATAAACCACAGGGCACGCACGCACGCACGCACGCACGCACGCTCGCACGCTCGCACGTTAACATCCGCTATGTGGGACTGGCAGGCAGCTGCAGTGGAAGAGCATGACGTTAAATACATTATCAGCCCCAAAACCCAAAATAGCAGTGAAGAATGAGCCATGGGACATATAGTGTCAGGTCCTCCAGTGACACTTAGACACGTCCCCCTCAGCGTGGAATATGGTAGGAAAACACTGGAGTGGGAAGAACCGTGGCCCCGCCCCTTCCTCTCTTCAGGGAGGAGCCTGAGATGCTCTCGGCTTGCTTTACCTTCCAGACACGACAGACGATTCCAGTAAGGTGACTCTGTCATCGTTTATCTCTCCCCCATATGTTGCTGTTGGCTACCGGTGAACAAAATCGAAATCCCTGCAATGTAACAGTAGATCAGATCGCGGAGAATCGCAGAGATCACAAACGGAGAAGCTTAGAACTTTTTTATTGGGCACAAATACGATTGGTCCCGCGGACATGCGTAGAGTCGTGGGGAGGTTCATAACGAGAGGCGACGTGGTGGGTGTGTCTCGCTGTGTTCATACCTGCTCGAGACGCGCGGCTCTCCGCCTGAATGATGGATGTCTTGCGGCCTGTCACAGCACCGAGCCCCACCACTCCCACGGCTCAAAGAGCTCCAGCCAGCCCAGCCAGCGGATATCCACAGGTTATGGGTTCTTCCCTTCACATTATTCTTCCCCTTTCTATTCCACTTCTCTGTTAACATTTAAATGGGACTGACGATGGTGAAGTCTCCTGTCTGCAGAATGAAATGGCTGAATGGCTGAGTGACTGCTAGAGGTGCTGAACGCAGGAAGTGGAGAGCAGCTCCTGTGTTGCTACAACGGTCATATATATAACAGTCCGCTGGCCTCTCTTAGATTAGATTCACACTATTCATGCAAACAAATTAAAAATCTGCCCATTTTAAACTCTGAACTGTGGCACCCGCGGCAGACGCTTTCCTGCAGGGCGCACGACTTGGTCCCTTTGGACTTCGGAGAGTATGCAGCTTTTGAAGTGTCTGGCGAGCTTTCACAGCCCGTATGCAGAGCGGTGTCTGATTACAGCGCTGATGCTCTCAGCCACGCGGAGGGAAATTAGTCTGCAGCAATTATACCTCCACACAAACAAGGCTGACAGAAAAGACGCTTAACGGTCAGGATCAGAGGGGGACAGGGAGACAAAGAGAGGACAAGAATCAGAAGAATGAGGCTCTTGTGACTGAGATGCTAAACGCCGTGCTTTGTAGATGAAGACTTGATTACCTGATTTGCTTTAGTTAAAGCCACATTTTGTTTAGAGTTCAACTGCATGCAAATTGACAGGTGTCCTCCATCCCAGTAAACAAACAAACCAGAGAGAATGTCGCCCGCCTTCGAGCTTTCGCTGGCCATTTAGGCAGTGCACTAGCACGAAACACTCACGAGTCTCACGGCCACTTCGGCAGGAAACGGTGAACTGGAACTGATTTTCACAACTGCATGTTTGAGGACCTAATGATGCTGTGCAGGACAATCTTTAAAAACACCAGACCATTATTACATTTCTGTCAACCTTTAAAAAAGGGGTTTGTGTTTCGTCTCTCTGCCACTGGTGCACTGAGCTCCTGCTTCTTATACACAACCAAACAAGTCCGAACAGAAAGGAGCAAGTAGGTTCTAGTGGCTTGTTTCATCTCTGTTCTTTTCATCAGTCCAAACATGACACCACACATGACCCCCCCATTCAAAGCCATGAGTGCACTCCACCCTTCTGCTCCATCCACCAGGCTCTGACTCATTTGATCCTGCGTCAACAAGCGCGGGAGAGGGAGAGGGGACGGAGCGCAGGGGCGCGGGAGGGATGGGGAGGCAGGTGTCTCTCCCCCTGTCTCCCCCTGCGGTGTTGGAGGATTCCTCCACTTAAAGAGCAGCTGCCCCACTCTGTGTCTCCGCCTTCCTCCGCCTCTTCCCCCTTCCCAGCCTGCCTCCATCCTGTCTAGCAGCCTATCACTCCTCCACCCTCTGCGCTGCTCTGCTCCACGCAGCCTTGCTGCTCTGCTGTCACCGGGACCTGTTGGAGAAAGACGCCTTTTTTATTTCTTTTTTTTCCCCCTGCACCAGTCCAATATTTCCCAGCTAACGCTGAGATTGTCTTGCTGGAGCCCTGAGATTGTATTGTATTTGGGGGAGGGGGGGGGCCTTCACAACTTTGCCCCATTGCCCCACTTACCCTCTCCCCTCCCCTCCCGTCTGCTTTGATCTTAGAAGAGCGTCCCAGCCGGCGGGCGCATTCCACGCCAGCTGCCGCCAGCCTGCTATTCAATTAGACTGGGTCTCGGGGACAGGGACGGGGGACGGGGACGGGGGACGGGGATGGGGGACGGGAGTGCAGCAGTGACTGCAGTGCTCTTAAAGGACCACGGGCCAGTATAACCTAGTTTAACTCGAATCATTAACTTCCCTTTGATAAATGTGTTTGATTAGTGCATATTAATGTCAGACAGCGTGTTGATAGGCCCACACCAGCGCCTCCCGTGCTCTGTGCACTGCGGCCCCCTGGGATACGCACGCAGGGCTTCAAACTATATTTTTTAATCAACTCGTTCATCGTTGCAGAACTCGCAGGATTTGCTGCTTGCCAAAGCGCTCTGAAATGCTCCAGCTCAAGCTGAGCTGACCGCACACGCACCGGAGGCTGAGCCTGTGTGACCCCGGTGGGCAGGGTCAGCGCACACACCCACTGGGGTCCTAAACACAGTTATGCAAATGAAGCTTTTTTTTCAGAATGCGGTTCACGCAAGGCTGAATTCCTGCGCTGAATGACGGAACCTCTAGAGAGATTTGCCAAATGCGACCACATCCATGCAAGAAACAGTGACCAGGATTTAGCAGGACTGGCTTGTGCCCTGAGACTCCTTGCCAACACTTAGTCACAAAAAGCCCAAAAGCTCTGAGATCTTATTTAAATGACAGGAACTCAGTCGTTAATGCACACTGAAGAGTACACACAGTCCAGACGTAGCATAATTGCTAACCATTAGTCAGTCTCCCATTGTTCAAATGCAACATTCACATTTCCTATTTCAGCATTCGCTCTGCCGGTAACTAACACACAGAGCTGTGTGACAGTTCCGCTGAGATGGGATGAAAGTGCGCTAGCGTGCCGCGTCGGCCTGCACCCGTTATTGCTCCACTTTAAACACGGCAGCCGTGCGACTCGTGTGCTCGCCTGGCGAGGCAGCGATGCTCTGTGGGTGAGCAGGGCTTCTGCCCGTGCGGGGACACAGCCCCACACTCTGGCTCCAGATAGCTGGATTGTGTGTGCAGCTGAATCTGGCCATCTGCCCGCTGCCTGCTGATGGCTGTCTTGGATGGTTGTTCTTGAACAATAAGGACATGGGGCCTGGTTTTGTGGCCCGGCGTCAGGTCAGACAATAGGGGGGGTGGGCTAGTGGATCCCCCCGTCCCCGCACACACTCAGTAAACACCAGTGCTGATAAACCCCCTCATAGACAGATTAACCCGGCAGGCGCAACAGTGTCAACGATGCTAATTACCTTGTGCTGCGTGCACGACACACATGCAAACTTTCTTTCACACACACACACACACACACACACAACCACATGCACATACCGTCTCTTAGTGATACATGCAACAAACACACCCTCTTCTTATTTGTCACAGTGCAGGCAGATGTCTTGTAGTTTCTGCATGTAGCTGTGTTTGCTCTACGATAGTGCACACACACACACACACTGGCCATGAGCAACACCGTGGCACAGATGGACCACATGCATGAGCCTCAGGCTGGGTGTCCTCAGGGTCCTATACACCCCGTCCCTCTGTAGCACTGCCTTCCTTTACCACCACACTGCTTCATGGAAATTCATTTTGCATCACACCTGTCGCCCACGAGATGACTCATCTACTTTCCATCTTCCTGTTCAGGAATAAATACAGGCCTGTGTATTACATCTCCCGCCTCTCTGTTCCCCCCCCCCCCTTCTCTCTCACGTGTCCTCTCGGTCTCTTGCTGTCTGTCTCCGCTGTCTCACATGCTCTCGGCATGCTGCCATTTTTGCGTGAGGGTCATGCACCCGCTCAGACAATATGGTGGCGGCTGCCTGCTTCTGCTCCTGAATTATGGATGCGAGGGAAATGAATTTTTCATTCTCTTCTTAGCAGGGGCCTTTAGCTACAGGGGGCGGAGTTGAATCACGTGACCACCGTCAGCTCATCTCTTATTGATGTGATCGTTTAACTGGAGTGGGCTAATAACAAGGGCCCGCCTACACTGGCTAAAAGGGTGGAACCAGGCTTAGACAAGCACTAGCTAATTGTGAAATATTTACAGTAAGATGCATTTGCATAAAGACATCAGGAGTCAGTAATTAATAGCACTTTTTGCACAGTTTCCTCCCACTCCTGGTGAAGGCACCTTGTTGCCCCATCTCTGGGCAAGTCCATTCCAAATGGCAATAGAACCTTATATACAGGCACTCAGTGCCAGTGACTAACCCAGTATATAAAGCTCCTGCAAACTCAGTCTCAAATCCACCCACACGCACAAACATGCAAGGACACACATGTTTCACACTCACATCCACACACACACACACACACACACACACACACACACACACACACACACACACACACACACACACAGGCGGGGCCCTCAGAGGAGCAGGCCTTAACCAATCAGAGGAGCAGGCCTTAACCAATCAGAGGAGAGGCCTTAACCCATCAGAGGAGCAGGCCTTAACCAATCAGAGGAGCAGGCCTTGGGCATTTCCTACCTGGGGCCTGAGCCACACATTCGTACTGCCTTTCTCATGCGGATCGAACTATTTGGTGTGACTGAATGGATTTGGCTCCACCTGTGAGGGTGTTTTAGCCGGGCTGGTCAGAGCAGTGGGCCTGTCTCTACCATTACTGGCTGAGCTGCACTCTGAGGGCTGTGCACTCCGGGGACTGTGGGGTGGGTTCAGACAGGGAGACCCAGCTAGAGACACTCAGCTGAAGGGGACGTCGGGGTGCACTAACTCTGCCATGTTTGCACACACGCTGCTGAACTTAAATGGCCCTTCAGGACTTGTTCTAGTTTGTATTCTGCACACACCTGTCTCTTCCTACCCTACTCTTGTTTGAATGCAGAAAAATACCATCACAGAACACACAGCCACACACATGCACTCACACACATACAAACACACACTTAAACAGTATAACACAATGCAAGGCAGAGCTTTGTAAATTTTTACATTTTCATCTTCAGGTGTATAGGGAAGGGAATCATTCTTCTGCTGTATTATGAATGTGCTCAACAAGATCTAGTCAATGAGTCACCCCGGCCTTCACACCCGGCCCAGAAGACACACAGAAAGAGACTTTTCATTCTCATGTGACAACGCCAAACTCCCACCTAATGTCCCTGCTTGCGTCCTGCAGGAGGACACCATCCACTCCTAGCCCTCTCACTCCCTATCTACAAATCCTTTATAACAGCCATGCAATTTACTCCGCATAAAGTACCGTAAGCAAATTTCACAATGTGCAATTTGAAAGGCAGAGCTGTAAACCGAGGAGTGAATGTTTTGTGTTGAGAAGCATTTATCCCTGTGCAGTCTTGGGGCTCAGAAGTCTCCTCTCCCCATTGGAAGAGAGAGGTTAGTAGAACAGGGGATTTCCAACCCATCCCTCCAGTTAACCGTCCGCAGGCTGACAGCTGATGGAGTCCTGAGCCACACTTTAAAGAAACAGCGCCACCCTGTGGTTGGGTTATATTTGTCAATAACAAGTACAATTTGAAGATAATGAAGAAATGAAGAAAGAACAGCAGCAACAATAGCAAAAACAAAAACAAGAAAATCTACAAAAACTCTAATGATTGGTTGACCAAACTTTTATTTCAACCAATCAGTTTCATTATAGCTTCACTTAAGTCTTGCACACCCCACTCAAAGTGGAGTAGAATGTGTGAACATAGTTTACCCTACAGTGTATGTAAAAAGATACACATTAAAAAACAGAAAATGAATAAATCAACATTATAAAGAATAACTACTGAAAACAGAACAACAAAACATACTTTAATCATTTTACAAGAGATTTAGTTCCCTCAAAAGCAGAGGTGCTGTAGAAATAGCCAGTCCCTCTCTAGGTTTTCATTTTGATTTGGGTGTTTAAGGGAACTTAAATTACAGACCTCTTTAGGAAGTAGCTAGACTTTAAAATCTGTCCTAATATCCAGTAGAGGGTGAACATTATAGTGCATAATTTAATGCTCACAGTGATTGGAGCAGTAAACTTATTTCTCCCTGATTTCCATGAGTTTATCATTGTTGATACGGTTACAGTTATATTTTTATACTGGAACCCATGAACATATCATATTTCATAGTTATTTCTTACAGTAAAACAAACTTCAATGACTTTAAACTTTATATATGACTTTGCAGTATAAATGTACAATTTTATGAATAGCATTGAGAAATTTCACATGAGATTTTTAAGAGAGCAGCTACATCAAAATGCCTCAACATTAGTGTAACTTTAAATTAGTGTAATTGCATCTGTTGTGTATGTGTGTATTACCACAGTGTTTGAATAGTTTTCCACATATCATGCCATAATTAAATTATAAGGGCTCATAGCACTAAATGGGGATGTTTGTTTCACTCCCACATCCCTGAGGACTCCCTCAAAATACACATTTCATCTAATATATAAGAAACCACAGCTCAGACAACATTACCAAACTTGTATATTTTTAAGAAAGACTCCCTCTTCTGCCAACACTTATCTAGAGTTACGAGTGCATTTCTAACGTGCTGTTTGTCACGGCATTGTGCAAATTATCTTGAATTTACACTAATGCTAGCACTTACCCCAGGGCTATTACTCAGGATTTGACACATTATGTGAATTTATATTGAAGCTACTGAGTTGTATCTAGTAAACGGTTGCTTTCACTCCCGTGACCCAGAGAACACACCTCTGATCCCTAAGGCATCAAGCACAGTATCGCACCCCATGTAGCGTCAACCTGACAGAGACGATGCGGCGGGGAGAACTGAGAAATAGAGGCACAAACCCCCCCCCGCCATCTTGAGGAACAGTAGATTGCAGGGCAAGCTTCTTCATACAAACTCGTAGAGGAAATTCCCCTCCTGGCCCTTTCATACCCCACTTTTCTCATACTGCATCAGAAATACAGAGCTGCCAACAATCAAACAGACACCCCAGGCAGAGTGAATTGTGCCAGAGAAGCACCAATTAAGCCAAAATAGGAAATTAAAGCGAAATCTCTCAGTAAGGAGGTATTCAAGGTTGCTTACTCCATGCATAATTAACTCGGTGCTGCAGATCGTTATCACGTTGACTTAAAAGGAGCAGCTCGTTAAGGAATAGTCAATTATGCCCCTGGGATGGGGGAGAGGGAGGGGCCAGAATGCACCAGACAGGGTTAATATATTCATACGCTCTGCATACCATTACGCGCCGACTGAGGGATGGCGTAGAGGTGGGGAGATATTTGGGAGGGTGTGACAGAAGTCTCTTGTAGGGATGGAAAGGTTGGGCTCAATGCTATAAGACTGATACTCTTTACATTTTCATGCAAGTGTATTACAAGCTTTGTCTAAGTTCCAGACAGGTTAGCCAGTCGAGGTAATCATCCTGAAAGACTTACTGAGGTTAATGATAGCAGTCATAGCTTCTACAATTCATCACCTTAATGGTTACTTTGAAGGCAATTATACTTCACATATTAACACGCTCACCCTGAGGGTGAAGTTAAAATAAACAAACAGAGCGTGATAAATGAACCAAGCTGTTGACGATGCGGGGCGGATGGCAGAGCAAACTGACAATGAGCCATTGGCATCCCTTACACAGGTATGTGTGTTGTCATGGTGATGCTTCTGAACGCTCTCTCTCAGCTGTGCGTAAGAGGTCAGGATCTCCGCCTTGTCTGAGGTCTGTTTGGACTCTGCTGATCCAGACGTGCGTCCCTGGTGAGGCGCCTTCCGGTCCATTAGGCCAGTGCTCTGGGTGCAGGCTTGGTAAGAGCAAGGTTGCATTTTTCTGCACCCCAATCTGCTTACCCCCCACCCACAAATATCTCATGTACTTCTCATTTTTCTTGCGTGGACAGTGTAAGATAAGGACAGCTCAGATTTGTGTGTGTCAGTCCGCTATGCCTATGATCAAAGCAGGCCTCTCCGTATCGCTGCAGCAAAACTCTGAAAACTGGCACAGCAAGACAGACAGGTTCTTTTCCTCCTGCTGAGATGCAAGGATTGTGTTCACATACACAGGAACAGCAGTGGGTGCCTAGTGTGATGCAGACTGTTATAATTAAAGGTGCCACAGAATGAATTTATTCAGTATTTGTAAATTGTTCTCTGATGTCTGTATAGTAGGTATGTGACTGGTCAGAAAATGGTCTGATAAATACGCGGTTTTATACGCGCATTTAAAACACCATGGTTTGGCCCTTGAATTAATTTATTATTACTTGTTTTTATTTATTTATTGTGCTCATGGATAACTCATAAGCTCTGACTAGCAGCTTCTCGCACACAGACATGTTAGTTAGCTAATGGCTACCCAACCGTAACAGGTGAACCATGAGCGTTCAGTCATCCAGCCGTATTTATATGGTCGAGTCTGCATTGGATAATGTTTCAGTTCTCAGACAAAACTGACTTTAGTTAACTAACAGATGTTCTTCCATGGCGGAGAAGCTAACCTGGAGAAGTGCGCTAGCAAGTAATGACCGCTAGAGTGCATGTTGCTAAGCAACCACTGTAGTTCGCTACTGTAAAGTTAGCCACGTTAGCCACAGCTAGTTAGGTGAGGTATTTACAGAAAAGGAGATTGGTCGATTCATTTCGGTAATATATTTATATGGCAACACAGGCTACTTCTTTAACAGAGGCAAGTAAAATAAAATGAAGTTAGCTGTATCGTCATACTATAACGTTACTATAAAGCACATACCGTTATCTACACATGCTAGCCAGGTTAGCAACAACGCAGAGTGAGCGGGCCCTTCAGTCCACTACGCTCCGCCTGAGGTAGCAGCAGCTCCGGTCTCAGCTCCACAGCCCTGTGGGCTGGACAGAACTACACAGTTCACGAAGTTAAAATAAACAAACATGGGACATGTTCATTTTAGAGGCCTAGATCCTAATCGGTCAACACTGTCACGAAACAGTCTGTGATGTTTTGGAATCGGCGCATTTCACAACCCCGTGTTGTTTTTGCTGGATTTGCGTTTGAATTTGTATTTCCATGTAACCCTCCTTGTTCAAAAAGCTTCAAAAACAAGTTCTCCATTGTATCACGATGAAGAGCGACTATAGATGCAGATGGTTCATTTGAAGACGGGGGGTTTCTGTGATAAATTCCATTAAAAATATGATTTGAAATGTTTTGAAACATTTACAGTTTGTAAAATGTTGCTGGCTTGGTGACACTGATAAGAAAGTTAAATGATGAGGTTAGGTTAATATAGCAGATATATTTTAATGAATTTGTTTAAACCAACAAGTATATCCTGAGGCTTATGACGTACTTATCAATTCAAAGCATCCAACCAGCACCAGAAATGAGAAATTATCAGTGCGAAATGACAATTTCCTTAACACGTAGGTCACCCACTGTGTCATGCACCATCCAGTCGTAATTCTGCACCACGCTGGAGTATGCAAGACCAGAAACACAAGAGCTCACTCCACTGTGACGAAGGCTGAACACAGTGGACCACATATCTGTTCTGCACTGGCCTCCACAAAGCTGCTCCAAACCTTTCACAACATGACATAGCTTGATGTTAAGTAATGCCCTCAGCACGAGAAGAAATTCCTAACACGAACTCTAGCATGTAACATTTTCCATTGTGGACTTGCAACAGGGGAAGACTGTGTTGTTACTAGCTGATAAACGAAGTAGTATAGTATAGCATACTATAGCACCCTGGCTGAAGGGTGGAGTGTGTACTTGTAGTATGACATCCATCCTTGCTGGTTATTGAGAACACAGTTGCTAATAGATTTCACTGAATCTGTGGACCTGTCTTTCTGTCTATATATTGATGTAGTTATAAAGATGACTGCGTATGTGAGACACGGTATGTCTGTGTTTGTATGCTATAGATTTTTGCCAAAACCTTTTACAGTGAAGTTTCCATATTCTATGTTGGACACACTAGACATTGGTTTACAAAGCTTACACCACCTACTAATGAAATATTTAATGCATACAATACATATAAAAGGGAAAACTGATAATATTTGGAATACAAAACATTTCTCATAATGTCATTTGAATGTCTTTGAAATGAGTGGTAATCTTGATGTTACCACTCTAAATTGAAATGTACACATTTTAAAGTGTAGGCCCCACAGGGTTAATGGTGTGTTGTCTGAACAGTGCTTATCTTCCACAGAGCCACCACAAACCTGTGTGTTGTCTCCTTTGCTGTTTATTTTATAGACTAGTGATTGTACGAGTCAGCAGAAGGTCAGACGTTATCAAAGTCGCAGACACATTCTGTTATGATCAGTCTGCTACAGGATAGGGAAGCATTACATGGACCTATAGTAGATGAAATTGTTTGCTAGTGTGAACATAATATTCTGAATGTTTAAAAAACCAAAGATAAGTCATTGAGAAGCTTCCACTTACAGAAACTAGTATTTGGGATCAAAGGATGGAACTTGTAGACAGATCTAAAATACCTGCAAGTTGTGATAGATAAGGATTTGACTTTTGACAAAAATATTGAAGGAATCAATAAGAAATACAAGTGGTGATACTGTTTTAAGGTGATCTTGTTTTGTTTTTAAAGTAAACAATTGATGGTATTTTATCAAACTTCCATTAGGCCTGGCTCTTACAGTCTGGTATGGTCATTTGGATCTCAAGAACAGAAGTAATTTAAGGCTATAAATATAAGGTTCTAAATGTAGTGAGTAAGATTATAGGGGAACAGAATTCACTGCTGGATATTTTTGATAGACTAATGTGTGATTTGTAACCCTTTCTATGCTTTCCATGGTGAATTTGATCTACTTCTGTCTGGCAAAAGGTAGAAACGTCAGAGAACTGGGTGCAATGGATAGAAACGGTCTTGGATAGTATGTGCAGTAAAAACTATTAATGGTGTGTGTGTGTGTGTGTGTGTGTGTGTGTGAGTGTGTGTGTTTAATGTTGTAAAGTGTGTGTCTTAGGTCATGTTACAATGCTGTGTGACAAATTTCCCATCAGGGACAATAAACTTGAACAATAATATTAGCAGTGACATGTAAACATTGAGTACAGCCGGACTGTCAGATCTGCTATGAGGTGCTGCAGGCATCATTGACATGACAAGCAACCCCAGGCAAGGTGCTTCAGAGCCAAGGGGAAAATGCTGATGCTCGGTGCTTTTGCCTCCCACATTATTCCTATTGCATTCGGTACCTGTGCATTAGTATACATGCTAATAAAATGTAATAGGCAGAAAAACAAGAATTCCAAAATGCATTATTCCTCAATTGAAAGAATAACACTGTATTGGGTGTAGCAGTTGCAGGGTCATATATATATAGTCACCAAAATGGTTAACATGCATGAAAACAGTGTGACAACCTCATCACTCATAATCCTAGCAAATCCTTGCATGTGTCTTATTTAGTTTTGGCAAATTAAATGAAAATCCATTCCAAGCTATAGGAAATGTCTACATGGACATGCTAACCTGGCATAAGAAAAATTCAGATGAAGTCACTTTCATTTACCTTAGAGACACAATTACCCCAGTGTATGATGTTACCACTTCAATAAAGCAATCAGTCAGTGTCAGTGGTGACTGGGGTGGCAACAGTGGGAGAGCAGGGTTCACTGGTGCACATGGTTCCTTTCAGCTTTCCCAGAGAGCTCTAAGCACAGCAGGAAGCCTGACTGGCCAGGCAAGTTGCAGTAGGGAGTCTGATTGGACACTCTGATCTCCATGGGATCCTTCATTCCATGCTTGGGGCAGTTAATTATGGCTGTAATTTACTGTTTCACTCATTGCTGCTCTCTGCTCTTGATGTGATGTATCGTGTAGGCTTGTGCGTAGTTATGATGTGTAGCACTGAATGTCTGATGTCTATTTCACCCAATGGTTCGAACATCAACACCATTTTGTTATATAGTACATCTTCAATTATCATGAAGTTCAAACCATGCCTATTTGCGTGTATCGTTTAAATTCACTGTATTATGTTGGTAGTAATTTGCGGAATAGGCAACAGCAATACCTCCCTCTAGTGTATTTCAGAGGAACAATGTAACATAAATGGGTATTGAATTATATACAACGGCGATGTTTTTAGTGTTTTGTACTTACACTGTGCAAGTCTACTAATCACTTAAAATAGGGAGATCACAAACATATATGCATATGGACACATACACATAACACACTTTGAGCATTTGAATGTCCGTATCCCTACGTACATCTAAGAAAGTTCTAGAAAGATATCAAAAGATTTAAAGTAAGAAAGATATATCTCTAGACTCCACTCCTCCATCTATTCCTGTCTCTCTCTCGTCTTTCTCGTCCCATTCGACCCCCTTAATTGAATTTTCCCCCTAAATTAAATTTTATTCCTTAATTTAATTCCCATTCCTGTGGAGATGGAGAAATTACCTGTTCCCTACTATAATAAGATTGTTTTTTTCTGAAGGACTGACGCACTGAGACGGGATTCAAGAATACCTGAGGTGTGTGTGTGTGTGTGTGTACACATGTGAACATTTCTGTGTTTCTGTACATGAATATGAGCAATTTAGCATTGTTACAAGAATTCTTAAAAACCAAAAAACGGCTAAAAACAGCCGTTAGATGACAGGTTGTGGTAAGCGTTAGTGTATGTGAGTCCACGTGCAATTGCAGGAAGGGGACAGACCATCTTAACAGCAGATAAAAGTCACATGCCTTCAGTAATTTGGTGGTGCTCATGTGGCTTCCTGAACAAGAACGTGGGAAACCTACACAAAGCCTCTCTGTTTAGTCACTGGCCTATCTTTAGCTGTGTGTAATGTCGGGACTGCGCTGACACGCTATATACAGTCACAGGAGCATCTTGCAAAAGCCCCAAAGGTATGACATATTACAGCACTAACTGTTCATGTAAATTCTTTAAGTATTAATCTCTGTTTGAAATTAATCTCTGTTTTGATGCAAGCATGGTAATATTAACGGCTGGGTGAATGGTAACTTGTAAATGGCAACAATTCATTATAATCTTCGGTATTCTGTGTCGCACAGAATTTTTTGTTCGATTTTACAGTCTTGCTGAAAATGGCACATGTGGCTTATGCGGTCTCACCGCCAGATGGCACTGTTGTCACACAAACCGAGGGCGGTAATTTTCCTGACTTGATCTCCGTGTAGAGACGAGAGTCATGACCCTTCTTGTCTCTAGCAGTGAACAGTGCTCTATCATTATCTGATGACCTGGACATCTGTGTTACAGCAATTTAAAAAGCTCCTGAGATGCAACACTTCAGTGGCTAGTAAATCTGTCTTTATTTGTTTTTAGAGATTTTCCAGCATGACTGGAAGTCTGGTCTAATATGCTGTATAGTCCATTTAATGGTGCACTTTGGGAAATTTAGCTTTCAGTTGTATCTGGTGTCAGACAGTGGTCTAGATAGAGGACAGAGAACTGAAAGGGTGTGGGCTTTGATTAGCACATATAAAATGTGTACTTTTTACTTACCAAAACACACAGAAATTTAATTTAATGAAAAAGACATAAATGCATACTGAAACTACTACAAGCATTATCATAACTGCACCTGACATGTAGTAAACACTGTTTTCTTCTTGTGAAAGGGGAGACTATTTATGTGTTTTTTATAAGCCGGTTGTGTCGGCTTTCCCTCATCCTGACCCAAAATAAATGCTTTCAAACTGCTGGCGAAAATAACAAGGTATCAAAAGGTTCCTATGTTAGCAGAGAAAGACAACAATCTGAGTGCTGTGAAATGCCTGTGAGGATCTGTAGGCCCTGGGGGCCTGGGGTGGCTGGAGGGCTGGGAGCCTAGGGGGCTGTGGGGGCCTGGGGGGGAGAGCTGGGGGCCTGGGGGCTGGGGGCCTGGGGGGCTGTGGGGTCAGGGGGCTGGGGGCCTGGGGGGCCTGGGGGGCCTGGGGGGCTGTGGGGTCGGGGAGCCTGGGGGGCTGTGGGGCCTGGGGGGCTGTAGGCCAAGGGGCCTGGGGGACTGGTGGGCAGCCGGGTGCCCCACGGCCCACGGGGCTGGAGTTGTGTTCAGGCAGGGGTCAGCTGACCTGCTCCTAGCAGTAAAGCCTTCAGTGCAGGTGGTAATGACAGCTTCTTACAACTGGGCTATGCAGTATGTCATTTCGTGAGATTTACTGTGGACCTCAGCTGTAAAACTGACATGGAAGCATTTTGTTATAAAAGATGTAAAAATGCATTTAGGTTAACCTGAGATTTACTCTAGGAATTTGGATCATTGCCAAATTCAGTAGTGCAGTAGTAACATTTGCATTTAACCATAAGGGAGATTTGCATATACTCCCACATGTCATTTTTTTACATGTTAAAACACAAAATAGAGTTCATTAAAACAAACAAACAAACAAACAAACAAATGTTATCTCTCGACTGGAATGCTTCCAAGATCTAATGTGAATGTTTACTTATTCAATATGCACCAAGATCTAATGTGAATATTTACATATTCATATGTACACACACACAAGTAAGTAGAAAAGAGGACACGTGTAACATGGAACATGGGAATGGGGGCGGGGCAAATGGGGATGGGGAGGGGCAAATTGGAATGGGGGAGGGGCAAATGGAAGTCCTGCACTCCATGGAAACAACCGGCACCTCCTAAGCACACTAATTAAGAAAAGAGAAAGACAAGACTAGACTACACCAAGACTACAGTACACCAAGACTACAGTACACCAAGACTAGACTAGATTACACCAAGACAAAACTAGACTACACCAAGACTAGACTAGACTACACCAAGACTACACTACACCAAGACTACAGTACACCAAGACTAGACTAGATTACACCAAGACAAGACTAGACCAAGACAACTAAGACTAGACTACACCAAGACTAGACTACACCAAGACTACAGTACACCAAGACTAGACTAGATTACACCAAGACAAGACTAGACTACACCAAGACTAGACTAGACTACACCAAGACTAAGACTAGACTACACCAAGACTAGACTACACTACACCAAGACTAGACTAGACTACACCAAGACTAGACTAGACTACACCAAGACTAGACTACACTACACCAAGACTAGACTAGACTACACTACACTACACCAAGACTAGACTAGACTACACCAAGACTAGACTACACCAAGACTAGACCACACTACACCAAGACTAGACCACACTACACCAAGACTAGACTACACCAAGACTAGACCACACTACACCTAGACTAGACTACACTACACCAAGACTAGACTACACTACACCAAGACAAGACTAGACTACACCAAGACTAGACTACACCAAGACTAGACTAGACTACACCAAGACTAGACTACACCAAGACTACAGTACACCAAGACTAGACTACACCAAGACTAGACTAGACTACACCAAGACTAGACTAGACTACACCAAGACTAGACTACACCAAGACTAGACTACACTACACCAAGACTAGACTAGACTACACCAAGACTAGACTACACTACACCAAGACTAGACTACACTACACTACACCAAGACTAGACTACACTACACCAAGACTAGACTACACCAAATGCACACATGCTTACACAAATCATCACTACCAAAAATATTACATTGAGACTAAATAAAGAAGCTGCAAAGCATTCTGGGAGGCCTTGCCAGGCTCTCTTTATTGGCCGTTATTGCTTATATATAAATATATAAATGATAACTTGTCCTTTAGCCTTGCTACATTGCTACACTGTGCAGTATGACAGAAGCGAGTTTACCTGCCTACAAATCTACTCTTGAATCATTTACTGCCCAGTTGACTCGTGGTATTCCACTATCTGCATTCAGCTCCATGTTCTGCAGGGCACCTCCTCACACTATCCCTGGCACCAAGATGGCGGCAACACGTTTATGAGAAACCGTTTCGGGGATGACATCCTGAATTGAGCCTGCTTTTTACTACCAAAGTTGAAAGAGAGCACATAGGCGTACACGTCGCATCTAAAGAGCCTCTTTTCACAGCTTCTGGGCCTTCAGCTATGCTAATGTCTAACGTCAGCACCATGTTAACCTTTAACGTGTCCTTCCATTTCTGTTCCGCCCACAGGCCATGATTGACAGGTGGGCTTGTTAATGATTATTGCAGGTTACCGTGGTGCACCTTTGTTAGGTGCTAGCACGTTGTGATGGGAACGTGTTGCAGGATTAGGCCAGTCCCATCAACGCTAATCCTGGGTTCCGCTCCTGAGTAAACCGTCCGCCAGGCACACTCCACCTCCCTCCCTCCCGCCCTCCTGCACCCAGGGCGGCATGAGAGGACACATCCCAGCTGCCCCTGCCTGTGCTCGTGCGGATGGGCAGGACGCCGCCCTCCTGAATGCCCTCCGTGTGCAGTGGTGTGGAATGGGCTCATTCCATTCTGGCCACGTGTTCAGTGCTTCCGTGCAACTAAGCTATGCCCACCTCTGCTTTCTCCATGAGTGCAAACTGGAAATGATTATTCATCAAGGAAGTCATGTTCCCTGCCCCATCCTTAAGATGCACATCCTTTGTATTGTGCAAACAAACTAATGACAAGTCATATCCTGTGATATCTGGAGTAACGATTCCCTCTCAGATGCTGCGTCTGTTCTTTGGTCTTGCAAGAGACAAATTTACATTTTGTTGCCTCGGAATCAAATAAAACAGAAAAAACGGGAATATGTTTAAGAACAAGCAGAATCTAATCCCAGAGAAAGCGCTTTTGTGACGCTGCCATCCTCAGAGTTGATGCCAGTGTAAAGATTGTTGCTGTGAAGGTCGTAAAACCTGACAAAGGATAAAGGAATAGAGAGGGTAAGATATGTACGAGAGAAGAAAGTGCACGTTTGTACATCTATTGACAGGCAGTGTACGCCACTTGTATATGTCAGCACATGGAGGGACAAATGTCAAAAGGACTTGACAAATGACTGCACCTTGTCTTGAAACAGCACCCATTCCAGTGCAAATGAATGTGCCTTCGAATGCAAAGGAAAGTAACCTCGGGTCCTCTGGAGCTTTCTTCAGCCGTATGAACACCAGTGCAAGTGTGAGCACGCTCCTTAGAAACCAAAAGCAGGACTCCGCGTTGACTAAGGTCGATCCCTCCTTTACAAAGTCATTCCTTTTGGGATTACAGAGCAGAGTCTTGATTGTATGAAGAATGTTGGACAGGCTTGGGCAGGTGGTCTGACCCCTCTCTGACTCGTGGGTACACACAGGTGTGGTGGTACATAGGAAACGTGCCCAAATTTGAACAAAAGCTTTGAAAATGCTGCCCCCGGGGCATAAAACACAGTCATCACTACAGAACCAGACGGATGAGAACACTTTACAATTAATGTAATTATTTGTGTGCTCAGTATGTGACTTTCATTCTTTTATTAAAACTATTGGAAGAAGTGAGTGTACTGCACACACCCATCACGCCCATTTTCTGCTAACGTGTCCAGCACCGTTACACGTTACTTTTGCTGGTCCATAACACTGCAAACAATACAACAATGGGGAACTCGAAGCACTGACAGACGCTAGTTAAAAACAGTTGCAGTGACCCCTTTTTCGTCCCTGGAAAGGCGAGTGCCACTTTCTGACTCCCGCCGTGGGAAGCGATGGGGCTTGTGGGGAGGTTCTAGTGCCTCGCTCTTTGTTGACGTTTCCTTGAGAGCGCGCGGCCCGGGAGTGTGGTCCCGATCGCTCGCAGCGCCGGGTACGGAGTCCTGGTCGCTCGCGCGCTGGCCTTATCAGGGCGTAGCGCTGTGTTCTGCAGGACCTGGGGTGTGTACGGTGGAGGTCAGATAATGGTCATCGGCGGCGACGGCGGGTAAATAAAGCGCGGACAGCGGCGGCGTGGCCCGGGAGGAAGGCTGCGTTCGGCCTACAGCACAATGGAGTCATTCTTCAGGCCCCGGGGCAGAATAATATTGGCCTTCTGAAACGGGTGGCACAGGAAGAGGAGCCCCCCCCCCCCTCCACACCCCCCCGGGGAGGTATCCGAAACCTTTATTTGCGGCCAGCCGGGCGCTGGTGCACCGTGCACACCCATGGGAGATCTCAGGAACCGACAAGCACTGCGTGACCAGACGAGTCTGTCTCGTGAAGGACTGACCTTGGCCACTTGGCACTTTCATCTCGGCCTCGTGAGCTCGGCTGTTTGGACGGGTGGACTGTTGTACTCTCGGCTTCCTATGGAGGTTTGTGAGGAACACCTGGGGGATGTTAGCTGGTTTCTGGGGTTTATTTGCAAATGACTGATTTGTGGTCATGAGATTTTGAGGAGGATACAGATGTTTGCTTACTTCAAACATGTTCATTTAGTGTGTGTGTGTGTGTGTGTGTGTGTGTGTTTGCAAATCGAAAACAAATTGGTTGATTTTGAAAACATTTATTTTCACATTAAATTAAACTGACTGGCCAACAGGGGTCACTTATCCCACACTAAGGGAGAGGCAGTAGCTAAAACAACAACTACAAAGTGCTCCTCTAATGAGATTTCTCCATGAGCAAACGAGGAGCACCGACCTGCCGTGCTGATAAAGAGTCAGGATGTCTCACCTCTCTCTCGCCCCCGTCCACAGCCCTCCCCAGAATAACCAGCGTCACGCCAACACCGCACCATGCAGCCTGCGTGAGTCAGAGCGACTATACCAGCATTCACCAGCCTCGCACTGAAGCTCACCAGCTGTTTCAGTCCCCTGCCAAAGAGAAATCTGAAAATAAACAAAAATCCATAATGAAGGAAAGAAAATGTTCATCGAGTTAATCAGTGATCTGTGAAGCAGCAGTCCTTGCTGCCAAGATGATGATGCTTCGTGGTCTCCTCAATTTGCACATCCTTATGGTTCTCCAAACAGTGCCATCACCCCCCCATTTACTAATGCACATACAGCTGTCCTCGTTCACGTCTTCACGCTCACGGCACAGTTTTTTATAGCTCCACAGGAGGCCTTTCCTGAGCACAAGGTGAAAATGAAAGCTGATGGATCAGTGAGGGTGTGAACCTCTTTCTTTGCACCACTAATGAAGCCAACCCCTTAGTGATTAGCGCTGGATGTGTTGGGCCGGATTATCCCCACGCCGGTTCTGCACTCTCGTCATTAGTGAACACAACAGTCTAGAGCTTCTCCTGCCTTCCTGGGGGAGAATGGCCAGCATGCATGTCGACGGGGGCGGAGCCTGGCGTCTCTAGCCACACCCAGCCCAATCGTGATTGGACCCAGCCCGAGCTGGGCTTCAGCACGGAGCCTCCAGTTTTGGGGCCAAGCTGGTCTCTGTCCCCAAGCTGCAGTAGGACATGCAGGGTCTGTAGTAGGACATGCCGGGTCCCAGCAGGGGCTTCTCGCTGAGCTCCCCTCCCTCAGCCAATCGGGTGGCCATGGCAGAATATGTCATTAACATACCACTGCCATGACAAAAGCTGCAATTATTATTCTTAGGCTGCAGTTAATGCCCCCAGCTGCAAGAGCAGCTTCTCACATCTCTGTCGTTGTCCTCAGTCCTCCTTTAGACATGCTGCTACTCTACAAGCCCCCCTCCTCGTCTGCACCGCTGCACAAGTCCCTGTCTGCTCCGGCCGGACCACTGGACAGCCTCGGGAATTACAGGCCCAGCTGACGTGCTTCTGTCGTGCCCCTGTGCTCGTACAGTTGTTTTGGTGTGTCACAAACGTCGCCTCCACATGTTATTCCACCCTCAGCTGACTTCTTCCACTCCAGTCCTCGTCCTCATCCTCCTCTTCCTCCTTTATTTACCCCTTAACCCCCACCCCACTCTACCGTGCATGTGGGTCACACCCTCGGGAGAACAGCTCAGGTTTTGGAGATTGAGTTACGTGCCATTAACAGTGTCTCCGCAGGACTGCTCAAGCGTGTAATTAGCAAGGGAGCGTGCATTACCATGGCGATGCAGGACACAAGCCATCACACAAACACACACACACACACACACAGTCACACTTTGGAAAGCATAAAGCATAACGCTCCGTTTATGCCCTGACCTTTCTCCCTGGGCAGTGTGAGCAGTGAGGTCTGCATGCCGGGCCTCTGCACAAACTAAAAGTTGCCCCTTCTGCTGCAGACGGAATGGTGCTTCTCCACGTGAGAGGGGAGAGAGGGGAGAGAGGGGCAGCTGTCTGAGAGTAAACCGAGGGATCAAAGTTCAGTGGGCTTGTCAGCCTACTGGTCCCCACAGACCCCTGTCACTCCAGTCCGATTCCACTCCTCCACCAAAAATATCCCCCACGCTACCACAGTGGCACCAGAGACGCGACCCACTCCCGCCGCCCCACCCCCCCCCCTAACCGTGATCCATCTTTACTTCTATTTCTGACGCGCTAAGATGAATGGACATCAGTACCTTGGGACAGAATGGACCCTGGGTGGGGTGGCCACCATTCTGCCACGAAATAAAGAGCCCAAAGTGGGAATTTCTGCCCTTGTGTGGGTAACACATCCGGGGCCGGATAACAATAATAGCCCTGCCTAAAAGCGCGAGGGGCAAAATAACAGCAGAGGTTTCCATTACAAAGGCTTTGGACGGATAGCAGGCCTGCTGCTTTGAACGCCTATTCATAAGATGCGGGTTCCACATGGATCGGGTTGCCTTTATTTAGGCCCTACCTGGAAACACAGGAGGGGTGAGACTGTGTTTGATGTGACAGGCGATTGCCACTCTTACCCCAACCCCTCGCCGCATGGCCCACACCTGCCCACATGGCATCACGTACATGAAGCCCCACAGGCTCCCACTCTGCCGTCCCCCAAATAAAACACTCATAACACTTACTGCACATGCTGAGCGCGCGGCACATTGCTGCAGTGACAACAGCTCCCCACGTCTGCTAGCCTGATGCCTAAGCTCCAGACCTGGTGTAACACACAGTACCAGCTGCTGAGATATTGTTGAACTCGACTAGTTGCTTATAGGTTAAATAAAAAGGACTGGACTTAATGTAAATGTATACTAGCTCTTCTTTTTGTTAGTTTAACATTCTTGACTAATTAAGATTTTTGTGATTTTGAAAAACTAGGGTTTACAATGTAAATAACAGCTGCTCCTTGTATAAAATATGCAGATTATGTTCAACCGTTGAAACTATAACAAAGAACGAATAAAAAATTGGTTCAAATTTTCAGATAACACAGGAAAATATGCATCTTGCATGAGCTAAGGCATGTTTACGTCCGTAAAACTCGACACTAAAATCCAAAAGTTCAAGCCTGAGTAAGCTCCGATCCCAAGGACTAAAACTCACATGCTGACGATGGTGGGATATTTTGACCTTGTTCGCTCACATCTCGGCATGGCGACGGCCTGCCAGGACCTTGGCCTGTGGGGGGCGCCGCGTATTGCCAGACACTCTGGGAGCACTAACAGAAATGCAGCAGGCACCTTGGTTAAGTGCATTCCCAGAGGCCCCCCTCCCTTATCCACGCCATTGGCCAAATCCATGCTTGACCCTGGCAGATAAGTCCAGACTCAGTGCATGAAAGAGACAGAACCACAGACATAAAAGTATATGTTTGCAGGGAGGGGGGGGTGCATTTGGGTGAGGTGGAGAGGTCTCGATGTGGTCCCGATGACCCCACAATGTGAAAAAGCTTTCTGGGGCCTGGCTTGTGTTGTAGCTCCATGGAGGCTAATTCAGGATGACGGGAAGGCTGGAGGTTGCTGGTGCTCTGAGCTGCTTACGGTGGTCTGGGCTTAACCCTCTGCTGAGCTCCCAAAGCCAAAAGGAGGGCCAGATAAGACGGACGGGGCCCGATGGGGCCTGGTGGGGCCTGATGGGGCCTGATGGGGCCTGATGGGGCAGCGTGTTATTGATGGGACTGGTGAGGACCTGAGCTCTAGTTTTCTTCCTCCTTTAAAAGGCAAACTGGCCCTCTAAGAGTGTAACTGCCTGGGCCACATTTCCAATCATCCTGCACTTTCAAACATACATCATGTTCCTTGCTCTCATACGGTAACGAGCTGCTATCTAGTTCGTCTGTGCCATAGTGCCTATGCATGGCCGTACGCTGTTAGCTCCCTGCTGAGAGTTGCCTGGTCTGTCAACAGTCAGTGACACTATGTGCCTCTGACTTCTCCTACTGTGGTCCCTGGAGCTACTTTGACCTCCAGGAGAACTTCTCCTCCATCTGGGAGGCACCGTGCCTCGTGCACCTCTCCATGGCTCCAGAGCTATCCGGACTTCAGGGCCAAACGCTCCCCTCCTACACTTTCTTATCGGAGCACCCAGCCCAGGCCGATCGGGCCAATATCAATCGGCGGGGTGGAGAAGAAAGGCCTGCACACTCCCTTCCAGATGCACATTGTTTCGTCTGGGTGTGTTTATTTAGATGTAAATCTGTGAGCAAAAGTGTTACATCCTGCCTGTGTATGAAGGGCGGGAGCCAGTGGTTCTACAGAGGAAGCTGCCTCACGAAGATTGTGGCCCAGGGAAGGGAAGGCTTGTGAAGGACTGCCATGCTGTGGCTGGATGACATCATCTTCCCCAACCCCTTTTGACACACCCCCCTCCTCCCATCAGCCCTAGAGCCCTGCCCCACTCTGTCAAATGTTGTGACTGCAGTGATTAGTATTATCATTGGAAAACACGACATTTGTGCCACGCAGTGCCATGTCAGCCCTGAGACGCAGAGACGGGGGGCACGGCCAGCGTCTGTAGTGGGGGGGGGGGGCACGCCCAGTGTCTGTAGTGGGGGGGGGGCACGCCCAGTGTCTGTAGTGGGGGGGGGCCCAGTCTGTAGTGGGGGGGGCACGCACAGTGTCTGTAGTGGGGGGGGGGCACGCCCAGCGTCTGTTGTGGGGGGGCACGGCCAGCGTCTGTAGTGGGGGGGGGGGGCACGCCCAGTGTCTGTAGTGGGGGGGCACGCCCAGCGTCTGTAGTGGGTTCATTTCCTGGTTGCTTTATCATGCTGCTTCATCAAATGGGGCTCGTTTGGATTAAACGAGAACTCGATTGCCACTGAGAATGTTATAGGCTGTTGGAGGCTGGGTGGAAGCCGATCGTGTGGGAAAGACATTCTGAGAGTGGTAACTGGGAGCTGGCCATGATGACTGGGCAGGGTGGGAACTAGAATGGATAGTGTATTATGTCTTTGAACAGATGCAGTGAACAGAGCTATAAGACATGAATGTTCAGGCATGAATTTAGAAAAGAAAAGATGGTACATTTGAGAAACATTTTAGGTAAATCGAATCAGTCACAAAACAGATAAACAAAGAGTTCAAATCTATATGTTCAAATGGTAATAATTCTGTTATTTATAAAAAATAGGTACCAACCAATCACATATGTATTTTAAAGAATGGCATTGATTTGAAAGAGCACACACATGCAGTGAGGGAGAATATGCATTTTCTTACATTACCCCAGGGGACCTTGGGCCAATTACACACCGCCTGTTACTGTGACCTTGACCTCACAGTCAAAAAGGTCCCTAAGCTACGTCCTCACAGAGCAATTAGCTGTTGTCCTACTTCCTGAAACCATGTTAACCATCCTCCATCAAACGAGATACACTTAACCTGCCAAACACCACCCTTCTGAGACATGCAGACTAAGCATTTATTTCAAGATTTTGATAAAGTATCAGATAAAGTATGTCACCCTCATCAAATGGTTTATCTTTGCACTCAGATGCAGCTTCATACAGTTTTACCTTTGGCCAAGAGACCAAATGCTTCATTCAGTTTATTGTGATTTCTACCTTGAAAGTTCCCAGGCATAAAGTGGGCCATTTTAAGCCTATTTTTAAGCTATCCCTCAGAGGGACCAAACCACAGAGTGTGTTGGTGACAGCTAAATTAATTTCTTCACCCATTAAGCCACAGTGTGCTGCAATGCAACAAAACCAATGCACATGGGTGGGATAACGGAAGCTGTGTTTTACAACATGGGCACCCCAAAATAAGAGTCTAGGAAGATGTTCATTGTGCAGAGAAAGGGAGAGAGAGAGAATATATGTGGTGAATGAATTAGAGACTCTCCAGGCAGCCGAGCACAAGGCAGAAAGGCTAAACGTCTTCAGCTAGTTTTAATGTAGAGTAGCCGAAGTAAAAATTCTGTAGTCACACACAGCTTATGCCTGTGGTGATCGTTAATGCACATAAACAAATGTAAAGCCCTTTTTACCAACTGACTTCATATTTGGATATGAGATCATAGCAATTGACTGAAAGATAGAAAAAAAAAATTATAGCAGGTCGTTAATAAGGATACAAAAGCCGTTATCCCTAATGGCCTACATAATATCTGTTATAATGCTATCCTGAGTCACACACACAAAACTGTGTGTTTATCATCTTAGCCCAGATATGTCTATAACGTTCCTTTTTATCCCTAAAGACTGTCAGAGGTGGTTCATAGCTTTGCACAGCAACAGATCTATTCTTCTTCAAGTAGGTTTGCTCCTGCTTTCATGAGCCTTGTTTATTTGAAAGTCCATTCACAGATTTCCCCTCTGTACACACTCCACACAGGCCTCACGTTGTTGTCCAACAGTCTGGATCACATTCAAATCCCCTAAACAGATTAGCAAAAAACTTGAGGGACTGTGTCTAGGAAGTTAATGTTAATGAATGTGCTCCAGATATTGAAGTGTGGGAGGTTGTGACGTCACAAATTATTTATTTAACAGAAAAAAAGAGTAACAAGCAGTTTGTGAGTTTAAGTGACGTTCAGCTTTCAACAACTTTCAAACGGACATTTTAAGTTCTATTGAGGTTTTTGGGGGGGTTGTTGTTGAGCAAGTGTATTGGGACCACTGTTTTTACCAGGTTAATGTATTCAGCACACTGCACAGTTCATTCAGCAACATGAAATAAAAGATCATTCTGGTGACCAAGATCACTGCAATGAAGATCAAGCATCAGCTTCAGAGGGCTAAAGTCATGGGTACATCATTTTATAAAGCAGAAGAAAGGGCTTGAAAATGTTGCAATAATGAAATCCATAAACGTTTTCCTTTTACATTTAACTACATTCAATTAATTTATACTATCACATATTCAAAATTAAAACACATTAAGAATTACTCAGAATATGTACTCAGAAGTAATTTTAGTGATAAAACTGATGTTTTATTTCCAACTGGAACTTAACAATAACTATAAATTAAATAAATTTATCATAAAAACAATAAAAAAATTATTACTACATCAAAAGTTTTTCAACAACGTGCTGCAACTTCTGATTTGGTTATCTTCATTGCTTTCAGCATACACAGATATGCGTTCTTATGACTGATCACTTAAAAAAACCCAGATTATAACTCTAGATAGTATTGTGCTCATTTTTCTACGATGATTCAGGGTTAGCTGGAAGATGTTTAGCACTAGTCATGCACACCTGCGTCCGGGCACTGGGCTGTCGGCTCACTATGGGCTGAATCCGGAAATTAAGTTTTCTTTTCTTTTTTAGGAACTGGTGACCTCGATTTTTCTGTTACCACTGGTTTCGCCATTTGTAAACATGAATAATAATAATAAAAAAGACTCGAACAGTTTCTCTTTAAAACACATGCATAAAAGTCGTTTTTTTATTCTGCCCTTCGCAGGCTTCCGTAGACATTTCGTTTTCGTTTGTCCACTGTAGGCTCGTCTGCTGCGGCTGAGCTCTGTTGTGAGAGACACTGGCGGGCAGCTATCTCTGAACCATGGAGCAGATTAGTAATATCCAGGTGGTTCCGTGCGCCAGATCCAACTACCTGAGACCATTCACAGTGCATTACAGGCAGGTGAGTGAGGGCTCATCGGCGCGAGAGCAGCAGCTCGCGCTCATCCTCTCTGCTGCTGGCTCTGCCCACATCCACCCTGGCATGGCCGTGGTTGCCAAACAGTGTCTCGTTGCTTCGAAGTATAATTATTTCTAAAAGCCAATGGTCCTTTTCGATATGCTTTTTAAACGTTAGATTAGCTAGCGGTGCCGCCGGAATCGGAAGTTTTCGCTCGGCTAATGGCAGAAATGATGCAGAGCTCCAGAGCTGCACAGAGGAAGCACTTTCAGCACATAGCACATGCTCCTCGGGCGCGTCCCCGCCAGCCTGCTGTGTAGCGAGCCTAGCGGAGCTGACCTGCACATCCTGCCGCTTACATGATCACGGCGGCTGAAAATCTGACCAGTTTACCATGCGCTTCCGACGTAAAATAGGTTGAATGCAAGGTCCGGATTTTCCATTTATGCCTCGTGATGTTGCATCGATATCTAGCTAGCTCTGTGTGGGCATTGTGTTCAGTTATAGGCAACACGAGGAACAAAACAGCAAGTTGCCTTTGATTACGACTTCCTAAAAATGCTTTAAATGGTTTCTGTTGTATACGTTCCTCATGACGGTTCATATTTGAACAAAATATTCCGAATTATTTCACGCGTTTGTCACCTTTATTTCAAAAATACCTTATTGTTTAGAGCTCACTGCCCTATGGAAATCTCTTGCATGGAAATTGTTAGGATGCGGAAAACATTTCAGCAAATTCATAAACATTTCCTTAGCTTGCTAGCGTCATTTTCCCTTATGTTGTCCTGACAGGCATCTAGACCTTTTGTGCTCGTGGGGTGCACCTGGGCGGGCTTCCTCTCTGATTGTACTTCTGCATCTGCGCGTGGCGGCCCGTTGATTTTTTTCTGCATGCAGTGATTTCTCCTGCGGACGTTAAAGTCATAGTCCTTGGTCCTAGGGCCTTTGTTACTTAGAGAGATGTCTTAGTCATGTACATCCGCCGCTCGGTGCTGGTATGGGGGGAATGCGTGGCGCAATCACGCCAGATGCTCGTGGGATTATCACTCACTGTCATAATGCAGGGTTGCCAAGGTGATGCACTATCGAATCACACTTGGACCACTCTTAACTCACGTGCTACATACTGGGAATGCGCTCGCGCCTGGCCGAGGTCATCAGCTGAGCTATAAGATATGCAGTGCTGGAAAGTCTTTGGTTACTCAACAGAGGGAATTGTAATTGCACGTGACCATTCTGGGGAAGTTTTAAGATACAATAAATAATAGAGACTCATTTGTATATTATATATTACGGATTCAGGCCTGGGCATGTTGGGGCTGGTCAAATGACATCTGCAGTATTGGAACAGGAAGGAAACTTGATTCTCATGCCTCCACTGCAGAAAAGAAAGACGTTTCCTCAGCTTGGTGACCCATTAAGGCTTCACATTCGTAATGGCACTCGCAGCTAAACCGTGAACTGTTTTACATGCTGTAATGGAGAGTTGCGCTTACTGAATTCAGTAGTGCAAGAAAAGGATTGTGAAAATATGACTTGATCTACGTCACGGGTTTAATAAAACAAAGTCTTACACCACACGTTTATGCATTGCTACATGTTTACTGGAGATATGACTAAGGTAATTGATGGTTAATGTGTTTTGGTGAGGAGGAAAGGACCTTTTTAAAATAGGGTGATTGGAGTCAGGTGTTCTGGTCACTTCAGGTGTGGCTTTGACCTGCACTGCCAAACAATATGAGATTGAAACCCCGCCTACTTTTAGCCTCGAGCCCTTCTCAACAGAGCTCGAAACCCCGCCTACTTTTAGCCTCGAGCTCTTCTCAACAGAGCAGTATGGTGTGATTTAAAGTGATGTTTTAGAGGATTTCAGCTAAAATGGTACAAGAGGTTAAGTTATTTGTAAAGGCTTTGGGTTTTAGTCACAGTCGGCGAGATAGTTGCTGGTCTAATATCAGCACAATTTCCCTGCCTGTGTGTGTGACCTCAGGGCCCATGCATACCACAGATTTCTCAAATAGTGACAACTAGGGTTGTAACAGTTACAGATCTGTATGCTTCCTCTGCGTTTACCACAAAAAGCGTAAATCTACCACAAGACAGAAAGCAAATTTCCCACGGAGGAAACCAGTGATCTCCAGAAACCCCTGCGGCCATCTCGGCTTTGCTAAAGACCACTGTGAGGTTCCGGTTTCATGCAGATGTGACACAAGTTAACATTTTGTACATTTACACAGTCACACAATTATTACATTTGAAGCAACTTTCTATAAAACACTGCATGGCACCCTACAGGAAAACCTCAAAGTCTGTAGTCTGACGATATTCCCAAGCACAGGCTTAAATCATAGAGTGGCATGGAGAGGAGATATTGTCCTATTGACATGCTATGGCGTTAAAGCTAGATGTGTAAAAACTGGACTAAAAATAAACTGAAACTTTATTTCGGGGAATATGCCAGGTCATAATTGCTCTGGAGGGACTGATAAGCAGCTGTTTGGTTACTGACATTGTTCACGTATAATCTCCATTATTGACCTCGATTGCTCGAGGCGTTTGCTTAATTGAACGAGATCATGTGTGTTGTGGAGTAGGCGCAGTGCCAAAAGTTTGAGAGTTGACATTAATACCAGTGAAGTTTGGCAAAAGTAGAAAAGCTACTTAGCTGTATTGTTTATTTAGAAATTTTGGCATGTAGTCAATTGTTTCATAGTTGAGCAGGATGGTATAGTGCTCAGTTGTCCTGTAGTATTTCCTGTGCATGTAACCTTCTAGAATAAACATTTTAAAATATTAAGTGTTCATTATAATGGAGTTAATGCCGCTCAAACCCTAAGATGGATAGGTAACATATATAACAGCAGTAGTCTCTGTTGTCTTCTCCCATGTTGTGGTCCCCATGTTGCCCGTGAGCTGTTGTTTTGGTGTTGTTATTGTGGCTCCTGCCCCTAATGTCACTGACCTTTGACCTTTGTTGTTAGTGCTTCTGTCTTTGTTCACCTCCTGACCTTTGTGTTCCTCGACATGTTCTGAGCTTTTGTTCTAGCGTTTGCCTTTATTTCGTTTTCCGTTTCTCTGTCATGGTTGTTGTGTTGATGCTTATGGATGGCCTGCCCAGCTATGGCTGTCTGATTGACTGACCTTTGACCCCTGCTTTGCTTGTTTGTCATCATTGGTTTGCCCCAATGTAAAATGCTTAAAATGCTTTTAAAATGTTTCCTATAGACTGAACTGAGGTGCCCATTCATTTCTACCAAAGGCATATTTACATTTTATTGAGTTTAGTGAAATTTATTTTATTAAGTATTGATCTTGTACTGAAATAAGCATGCCTGTGTTGTGTGTGTGTGTGTGTGTGTGTATGTGTGTGTACTCACACATTGTGTGTGCGTGTACACCCCCATTTAATGAGAAGAAATAAAATCTACAACCATGTGCAGTTTGCCATCCCGCCTGTACCTCACACACCGCTGCGCAAACCCACCCACCTCTACCCGTATGCCCCTCTCAGCCCACTGACACGGCAGGTGGAGTGGGTGGTGTGAGTGAGTCACACACAGCAGTGTTGCTGGAGTTTTTGCATGTGTTGGTGCCGGTGCGGTGTTGAATCTGGGTCCTCCACCCAAAACCTCCACCCATCCAGCACCAAGCTCGTGTTCTGGATCTACCCAGTGATCACGAACCACACTAGCTTGCGTGGCAGCAGAGAGGCTATAGTGTCTACACCCACCGGGTGTTTCCAATGAATACGCTAGTAAAGTGGATGTTGAGTGCGTGTGTGTGTGTGTGTGTATGTGTTAATATGTATAGTCTTTTCAGAAGCTGCAGTAGATAAGTGGTTTCTATGAAGCTCCTTCTCACCCTTGGGTTTGCAGCATCAGATTCCACATCACTGAGTCACCGCACTGTTCCGCCCACACGCCCCTGTTGCTATATCAGGAGCTGAATCCTGCCAGCCGGCCCTGCCCCCTGTACCGCCCCTCACTGCCTATGCCACGCCCCCCTCCCCTCACCTGGGCCCGCCCAGGGCCCGACGCTCTCCACCGCCTCAACCCAGGGCCATCGCTTGGTGCAGCTCTGCTTGGCAGCGGTTATCACACATGCACCATGGGGTAAGACTGGGGGATTAGTGCTCCATTACTGCCCCAGTGAAGATGAGTCTTGGTTCTAAACTCGGCCCCATCCGTGACGTCGTGATCACGTTGAGGCGCTGCTTTTGGAGTGTATGGGATTGACCTCCACTTAGCCAAGTCTCAAAGCCCTAGACCTGCATGCAGACTGCTGGTTTTCATCGTCCTGCATGGTTTTGTAAAAGGATTCTCAGCAAGCACACAAGTGCGTACATATACACACAGAAGAGATGTGATTGGTCAAATACACACAGAAGAGATGTGATTGGCAGTTGTGCCTCATGTACTGTACTAATCATATGCTGACCGATTGGGTCCTGTTATGGATTAATTCAGTCAGTTGACTGGATGGTTAATGGATTTCAAGGGCTGCGCTGATGCCCCAGATGGGTCCCGTGAGCCAGAATCCGAGCCAGCGTGGTCAACCGGTCCAGGTGCTTGGCTTCTTCAGCCACAGGCGTCCAAGCAGGGAGGAGGGAATCAAAGGAGCTCGTGTTGTGGGGTGGGGTGGGGGATTAGGGCAGGGGGCTGGTGGGTGGATAACGGTGCGCATCGGGTGGGCAAGAACAGATGAGGGACAATGGGGGGAGGCCGGCCGGGGCGAGCGCAGGGGTGAGGAGGCCATGGGAAACGTGTGGCGGCCATCGGCCCAGCACCAGGCTGCTGGACACGTTCAATAGGCACAGGAAACGGGATTTGCGCGAAGGCAGATGTGCTGGAGAGAGAACAGAGAGAGAACAGAGAGAGAACAGAGAGAGAACAGAGGTTGTGAATGTATTGGAGTCCAGTGAGCGAGAAGAAGGTGACGTGGGGGGTGTGGCTAAGGCCTGCTGCTACAGCGCCGGGGCGAGTAACGGGAGAGGCGGACAGAGAGGGACGGAGCACGCCCGGTTCTCCAGAGCACGCCCGGTTCTCCAGAGCACGCCCGGTTCTCCAGAAACACGCCCGCTTCTCCAGACACGCCCGGTTCTCCAGAGCACGCCCGGTTCTCCAGAGCACGCCCGGTTCTCAGAGCACGCCGGTTCTCCGCACGCCCGGTTCTCCAGAGCACGCCCGGTTCTCCAGAGCACGCCCGGTTCTCCAGAGCACGCCCGGTTCTCCAGAGCACGCCCGGTTCTCCAGAGCACGCCCGGTTCTCCAAGGTTTTCTGCTCCTCTGAACCTTGTTAAGTCGCCCTGGAGAGTCAGTAGACAGGTGGCCGGTGTAGGGTCATTGGCGACCCTTGACCTCTTCCGGTGGCAGGGCATGCGCTGTTTATTGACGTCCTGCTCATCAGCTGCAGGGAGGGAAAGGTGAGATGCACCCTCGCTCTTCCATTGTGTTGTGGAGGCTGCCTGCCGGCTCCTGGAACAGCCCCTGCTCGTGGAGAGGCGTCCGTCTGAGGAGCATCTGTGGCGTCGCTCGTCGTTGCTGGCGTGTCCTTTGTGGCCTCGCCCGGCCCGACTTACTCCGTTTGTCCCGTGGGAGTCGTGGCACGAGCGAGCCACCGGCGCAGTAACGCTGCCAGCCGTCCGACGGGAGCCAGGGAGAGGAGGATCTCCCTCTCTTTCCCAACATTGTAGTGCCCTTCGCTTTGCTGGTAACCTCAAACCACTTCCTAGGCCTGCCTGAGCTCCGGGAGCCCCATAATGGTGAGAGCTCGGGGCGAGAACGTTTTCCCACTGCCGGGGGCGGCCTCGGGCCTGCGGCTGGGGGTGTCGAGCCGCCATTCAGGGCATTGTGTTTGCGTCCTGTGTATCACTTCCCTGTGAGATTGTGGATTGTTCGTGGGAACAATGATGTTCGGGGCTGTGAGAAGCTTCATAAATCACTTGTGTGGTAATATAAAGTACAGTGTTGTCTGCCTCTTCGTCGGCAGCTCTCTCACATGGGCGCCTTTTTCCCAAGCTGAGGTTGAACGCAGTGACGGACGGGGAGAAAAAAAAAAGAGAAAAAAAAGTCCTCGAAATTGAGCGTTAGGGCTTCTGAGAGGCCCGTGATGTATTACACTGCCACATCAAGACACTGATGTGCTTTGTTTTACCATCCGTCAGGCCGCTGTGTAATCGAGCTTCTGAGGCGCTCGGCAGCGGCGATGGGATCCCGGCAGGGTGGGCAGGGTGGGCCGCTCCACTTCCGCCCCACGCAGCGGTGAGAGCGCCGCGTCCCCAGGGCTAATTTAAGTATCTCCACCTGTGGGATTGGGCAGAAGGAAAGTAGGAGTGGTGGTAGGGGGGGTGGAGGGGGGCGGGGTGTGGCTGGAGGCAGGCACAGCAGATGGAGACAAAGAGGGTGGAGGTGCCTCTGATCTCGCCTTTCAGCCCTGACTCCATCCTCTAGAGCACAGGGGGTGGGGGGGGGGGGGGGGTCACAAAGCCCATTCAGACGGATTCTTCCAGCTTCTTCTTCTAGCTTCTCTCACCGACACGCACACGCTCACACAGATGGACTTCAATAGCAGTACTGCTTAATTAATCTTTACTGATTGGTTGTCGACGCCCTCCTGACCTCTCACTACTCCTGCACGTCCTCGCTGAGTGAGTAGAGGTCGCTAGCACCTCTGTCAGGAAGCGACCTCTGCCTGTTTACACAGCCCGGGCTTTGTTTGATGGCTGCTTGGCTCGCTTACACCGGTTGCTACTTGATGTAATTACAGTCTTATTATTTACCTTAGCGATCCGGATTGTTTATACTGAAGTAGTGCTGAGAACTCTATTAACCAGTCTACGCAAGCGTGGGTGTGCGCCTTTGTTTGTGTGACAAGTGGAAGTATGAAATTACCCTCCATGAGGCCAAAGCACACTCTGGCTGCAAGAAAACCAAAACACAAATATAACTTCTTTTTTTTTTTTTTTCTTCCTCCTCTTCACATCCACGTGAGCACCCTCACTGTTGAGCGCACGTCGGACTCCAGGGCCGTGTCCGTTGTGGTTTGGCTTCGGAGCTAAGGGTCGATGCTTCGAGTCGGTTTTTGAATCCTGTGGCGGTGGTGCGGCGACCGGGCTGCTGTGCTGAGCGTGTCGGCGGTGCTGCCTTCATCTCCACCCTCTGTCTGTTCTCTCCGCAGGGGTTTAATCGCCACCTGCACTCCAGGCCACAGCCTGGGGAGCAGCGCTCTCTCTGGCCATGAATGTGCATTAGCGAGACGGGCCGAACGTGGCCTCCTGCTGAGAGCGGCCGCGCCGAGGGCGTTAAATCCTGGAACGTTGTACGGCACATGGTGGGAATTAAAGGCCCCGATTGTAAACGGCAGCGTGACGGCAATTGAATTCTCGACAGCTGCCGGGGTCACCGCATTATAAACTGGGAGCTGACGGTAATTAGACTTTAAGCACCCAAAAGAACAAGGTCTCCCTCGCCTTCCCCATTCACCCTGCAGCCTTTATTGCATGCAGAGGCCAGGGGAGAACATTAATTTCGAGGTCCTTGAACCCCCCCACACCCCCCCAAACCCCCACCCCACCCACCCCCGGCCCCTGTAATCTGTATCGTAATCCGTGTCGCCGGTGATTCCCAGGGTCCCAAAGGGCTTTTCCCGCTGACCTGGTGCGTGGCCGTGTTAATGAGGAGGTCCTGCCATCTGTCCACCTCTCTGCCTGCCTCACAGCTCCTCAGCACCTCCTGCTCCTCTTCTGGGAGGTTGATTCGGGAGGTGGGAATGGCTGTTAATGTAATTCTGAACCATATTGAGCGCTCCGCTCCAAGTGCCCTCTTTAATGAACAATAGGCGGTTTTGCTTGTTAATGAGAGTTACAGCAATGATCCGTAAGCACTGCTGAGTCACATAAAAAAGGTCCTTTTAGCATAAATGTCAACTTCGGCGAACTTCAAGTCATTGGCTGTATTGCTGCAACTTTGCTGTTGCGTGTCTGGCAAATGGAATCTCCCATGGTAGCTGCCTTCAGTTTGACGACGGTGTCAAAGGATTTTTATGCCTTTAGGCTAGCCTGTGCTTGTTGTAATTTCATTTTTATAGCCTTGCCTCCACTAACATGCTTATTGCAAATGTAATTGTCTGTTAAAACATATTTGAGCTGTTCAGTCAAGAAAGTGAAAACAGCAGACCTAACAAATATACAGTTCGAATCTTTGTGGTATAAATGGAGACAAATTTCTGAGCGCTAATGCTGAGGAGACTGATGTGAGGTGTTCAGGAGCAACTTCAGACCTGCGGGATCAAGGGTGTTGACTGGAAGGGTGTGGAATTTGGCGTAAGGAGTTTGATTTTATCAGGTAATATTTTTTTTTATATCTTTGAATCAGTTCAACTGTTTACACCTGCTGAGTGGTACTGAGGTATATGCATAGCATATGCAGAGTTGAGGAGAGATGAGGTCCAGCCTAATCCTCCAGCATAGCTGAATTTGTGGAGTTCTTTAAGAATATAGCGCTGTTGAAAGTAGTTCAGCCCGAGGTGACTGGAGCTTTATTGTAGCCGTCTGTCACTTTCTGCTCTGACAGCTTCTGTAGTGAAAGTGAGGAAGGAACTTACCGTGTTTAAACGCCTCGCTCAAGACACCCGGAACGCCCACGTGCTGCGCAATATTTGCAGCCGACATCAATCCGCAACCTGATGCCAAGTAAACAAAACTAAACAAATGAAATGGCTGTTTTCCTTTAAAGGCATCGTGTGTGTTTCCTTTCTGAGTGGCACGCTTTTTCTTTTGGTAGGGCAGAAATAATTGAGTGACAAGGGAAACGTTGGCGCGATGGCGAGCAGCACAGCGCCGCGTTTTCTCGTCTCGTAAACGCTCCACCGTCCAGCCGCAGACTGGGAGGCTTCGGCGGTGATGAGCCGGTCTCGCTCGCCACGGTAACGCCTGAGCCAGGCCCGACCCGGAGAGGTGGAGCGGATGGGCCCCGTGGCAGAAGCGCATTGGACGCTGCTCTGGATTGATAATGCAGCACTATCTGATGGCGGTAATTACAGAGGAGCGCGTCAGACTCGTAGATTCGTAGCGTGCGCGAGTGCATGCGTGAGTGCATGCGTGAGCCAATAGCACGCAGCCCCAAGGGCCCCGGGTGGGCCGGCCTGGTCCTGTCCCAGCATGCACCTGGGCCATGGCATCGGCGGTGCTTGCGCTTCCAGGGCTTGTTGTGTCAGCGCCATCGCCCTCGCCGCCGCTCGCGTGTCTGCTCTGCACGAACATGCACAGGCCCTCCCCCCCCTTCCTCCACCCAAAACCCCACCTCCCTCGCTCCCCCACCTCCCCCACTCCCCCACCAGCGCCACTTCCCTTCGGCCAGCTGTCAGGCAGCCGCATGGCTCTCCGCCGTGCTGCCCCAGGCCCCGGACTCCCACCTGTGGAATCCCGATCCACGGCACGGGCTGTAGAGGTGCCCCGATCACCACGACCGTGGGGAAGGTAACGGATACAAGAATTCAGGCCAGTTGCACAAGAGCCCATCACCCTGTGGAAGGGAATATGGAGGCGAGGGTGGACCTGACAGCTTGGGGTGTCCACTTGGACGCTTCCCAGCCATCTTCTCTCATCCACCCCTATCTAAACATGCACAGTTACACCTCCACAACTATGCACTCAAGTACACACTTGCCACAGAAAGGCCTTTTCATCCCCACTCTCTTCTTGCCCCATGGGAGAAAATGATGGATTTCACTCCTACACAAAAATGTTCGGATCACTTTGAAGTTATTGAGGAACAGGGTACACACCTCTGCCCTAGCGTGCATTACAAGATACTTTCATTATACTCTCTGATTTTCAGCTGCACGCTCTCTGAGGTGCGCAGAGCAACAGTAATGCTTTTGTACTGCTGACATAAATTGAGCAAAAAGCTGTTGTGCTATTTTTACAGTTCTTCTTCTTTTTTTTCTTTTTTTTTTTTTTTAAACACCTTTTTTTTAACCATTGACAGTCACTGCTTCACACTTTTTTTTTTTTCACGTGGCAAACACACTGTGATCACCAGGTCATGTGATGTGAGGTGCGCCTGCTTTAATTAAAAAAAAAGCATCACAAGTTGTTGATCTCTTATAAATAATTGTTGATTTAAATCCCCAAATGCCCCTTTTCTGCACGCTTCTTTGCCACAGTTGAGTCCTCTCTCCTTCTCCAGGATCTAAGGGTGACGTTTCTGAGGGGCCCTGCTGGTATCTGTGCTCATGAGACTTGCTGATCCACCTCAGTTCCTTCCACCCCACCTCAGGAATAAAAACCCCAATAAACTACCACACGTTGGACCCATAAGGCCCCGGCTTGCGCCCGGGAGCCGGGATGTGCCGTCCTGTCGGCCGTGACCCCGTGGGCCGTGACTTCCGTGGGGCTTGGCGCGGCGCCGCCGGAAGGCTGGAGCTCCCTCCCTGCAGACCTGCTCATTCAGCACCGTCGTGCTACTCCACCGCTGTTCCGCTCCACCGCTCCACGTTAAGCGTTTGGGACGGTTGGGGGGCTCGCTGTTCATTAACTCGGAGGGCCCGCCACACACCCGGGTCGCGCGGACAGGCTCCGTCTCCCGGGCTAGGACGAGGCGGCGCATAGCAAAGCGTCCATTGGCATAGATACGCCGCGAGGTCTGGGGTTGTTGCTGATTTGCGGTGCGACCCCAGCCACTGTTTATTATGGTCTGGAGAATGATTCATTGTAGCAGTCTGACTATTGTGCTTTACTTGGCGAAAACAGAAAATGTCCTAATTAAATGTTGTCTCTGATCTGACAGATGTAGAATCTATAATAAAATCTATAATCTATAATAAAACGGCAGCACACACACACACACACACACACACACACACTTTCCATGTTGACATCAGTCTTCTCAGCACACCTTAAATGGTCGATATGATGCAGGTAAAGCATTTAGCCATATAGCGCTCTATTTACAGTATATTCAGTATTTTTACAGTATATTTACAGTATATTCAGTATATTTAGAATATTTACAGTATATTTAGTATATTTACAGCCTATTCCCAATTTGTCTTGTATCCTCTTTCCAAGTTGCTGAGTTTATCATCTGCATCCTACCTATTTTCTTCATTGGCTACATATCGAAAGTCTGAGCCATGTGCTTGACCTGGCCAGTGATCTACCATGCTTCCGATTTTTGCTGTTTGATGAAGTTTGATGTTTACCAGCTTCATGTTGCGTAGGGTTGTGTTAATATAAACACTCTATACATGCTTCGTCTCATAAATGTACTCCTACGTGATCTCTCGTAGACGCAAACCCGCGGCTAAGGCCTTTCCCAGCATGCCTGCTCTTGTGAGCTGCATGGTTTGCAGAAACTCTATCTTGAAGCGCTGAAGTGATCAGACATGCCAGAGATGCTGGCTGTGCGAGATGGAAAGTGAGAGTTCACATTTGATTGGCTTCTCTGGCGGATGTACGTTCCTTCAGTGTACCGTAGCTACATTCTTCTACGTTGTATTGTACTGTTGCTGCGTCAGCTGAATTAGACCCCGGGACGATCCCACTGCGCAGAGTTGACGTGAACATGTTTGAGTTTTGCACACAGTAAACTTGTTCATGCTGTTTAAACTGAATGTAGCACAACACAAACATTTAGCTGAAGCTTTTGTCAACCTGAACAGTCAGAGAGAATTAAATCCCCAAGTGCTTCTCATTATGACTGTGATCCAAGGGTGTCCTGGGTTAAATCCAAGCGTGTCCTGGGTTAAATCCTGGTCTTTCCATGTTCTATTTCTACATGCTCTGGATCTTGATTGCATTAAAAGCGTTATGGCTATAATATGTTTAATTCTCATTTCTTTTTTTTCATCTGTCACCATGGGAAAATGTCGCCATTCCTCTGTCAAAATGGAGTAATTGAGTTTTACATTCATAAAAATGGTTTCCAGTTAGACTCACTGTTGCCTGTTTTGTTGCTTTTTGTTTCTTTACAGAATGGAACGAAGAAGTCGTGGGACTTCATGCGAACCCATGACAGGTACGTTTGCGTCCCAGCAGCCATTTTACGCAATCCAGTGCCTGAGGTGATTTGCTGCTTTGTTGGAATCTTCTTGCCCGATGGCACATTTGCTTCTCACTTCATTACCCATAATCCTGCACTTAAAGGTTCATCGCCACGGTGACATGACGAAGCCTTTGCTGCTTTTCTCTTCGACTAGCCCGTCGCTCACCCGGACAGTTTTCAGGCCCCGATGTAATGAAGGTTTCCCTGAGCAATGCCGTGCACCTCAGCACTAGCCGTTAGCTAAGCTCCGATGGTGGGCGTGGCCAGTAGGGTCTGGTGAGTGTGGTTTAGAGCTGAAGCCTTTTTGGCCACTAATGAATCTGAAGTGCTGACTGTCACACAGAATTGTTACGCTGTCATCTGAATGTAAAGTCAGTGGTACTGGTGGGATCGAGGGGGTGAAGGAACAGCTGGGTGACTCGGGACGATCGAGGTGCTTTTCTCACTCCACTTCTTCTTCCAGCCCAGCAGTGCATCAGACCGTGTGCTGTCACCACATGACTCCCCGAGGAGGAGACCACATGACTCCCCGAGGAGGAGACCACATGACTCCCCGAGGAGGAGACCACAGGACTCCCCGAGGAGGAGACCACAGGACTCCCGGGGAGGAGACCACAGGACTCCCCGAGGAGGAGACCACAGGACTCCCCGAGGAGGAGACCACAGGACTCCCCGAGGAGGAGACCACAGGACTCCCCGAGGAGGAGACCACAGGACTCCCCGAGGAGGAGACCACAGGACTCCCCGAGGAGGAGACCACAGGACTCCCCGAGGAGGAGACCACATGACTCCCCGAGGAGGAGACCACATGACTCCCCGAGGAGGAGACCACATGACTCCCCGAGGAGGAGACCACATGACTCCCCGAGGAGGAGACCACAGGACTCCCCGAGGAGGAGACCACAGGACTCCCCGAGGAGGAGACCACAGGACTCCCCGAGGAGGAGAGCTGGCATGTCGCAGGAGACTGAGCCTTTGACTGAGGGAACAGTGAGTTAATGTGGATTGAAAAGTACAGCCAGCAGTTGTCAATTCTGGCCAGAGGGAAATTAGGGCTTGAGGTGGTTGTACTTGAGGTGGTTGTACTAGCCTGTGTGGCCCTTTGGTTTGGTTTATAGAGCCATTTCCTGTATTGTTGGAAGCATAAATCAAGGCTACTATGGAACCTTGGGTTATAAAACCTAGAAAGATAAGATCCGGTAAGACTGGAATCTCTAAAGTGAGGAAAGGAAGTCAAGTAGTGATCTTCTGCTCAGAGCAACCGCTGAATCCTCCAGACAGGCTACACTGGTCAGCAGTGTGTCCTGAGGCAGTAAAGCTAAAACCCTGGCTCTTTAAAAAACAGCCAACTTCAAGTGGACCCAAAGTTGCCCCTGGACCCAAAGTTGGCCCAGGGTGACTGCACTCGAGAGGAGCCTCCCAGCACTTATAGACTGTTCTTCGATTCTGCAACCATGGCTAGCCTCTGATTCTGAGCTGGTGAGGAGCCTATAGCCCTCTGCACACTGTACATCAACTCTGACAGATGTTACTTATTTTTACAAGAAGCTGTCGAGAGATTTGATCATTCTTGCTCACAAAAGGCGGTGAAGCAAAGTATTTGAGAACGGAAGCCAACTAATCATAGAAAGAGATTTATAGTTTTGTAACATATGGAGATGGAGTTTCTAAGGTAGGCAGATGCCTTTAGAGATGAAAGTGTGGAACATGTTTACGTGAAAAGGCAGAATAACACGGTTCTTCCTGCAGGAGTCAGTGGCATCCACACGGATATAGTGGCTTTTGCTGCATTTTAACTTACAGACGCTGTAAATGACAAAGCTATTTAATCTGTTAGTCACTTGGCACAAATATAAATGTTTCACTTGGCTATTTGGTTGTCTGATGCATTTGGTCCCAAAGTTGATGTGCGAGTTTATTTTGGTGAATGTTTGTAGAGAGAGAGTGATAGAGGGATGCAGGGAAGGATGGAGGGGGTTGGGGTGCTGCAGTTGAGAGGAAAAGCCATTAAGAGGAGCATCTGTTCAGGTCATTAGTGCCACTGCTGTGGTCCTTTGTGAGCACTCCACTGGTCCTTTGGAAGGAAGAAGCCCGGAGAATTGGTGTCAATTGTCTTTTATGAACAGGGTTTGAGCCTTAGGGCTGAGAGAGAGAAGGAGAGCGAGAAAGAGGATCTTCACATCTTCTTGTGCATGTAAATGAAGGGGAACTACTGGGTTCAGGTGACTCCACACATGGGAGTCAGGCTCACACTGACAGCCTCATCTCTCTCTCTCTCTCTTCTACTTCTCCCCCACCAATTGGTCTGCTCGAGTGCGACGCTCTCACAGCACAACAGAATGAGTTGTGTCCAACGATGGGCTTAATAACGTGTGAAATCTTTGGCAACGCCTCTGGGGCAGTTTGTGTCAGTGATGCCACGGGGAGCGTTGTGGAACATGGTGCCCAGGCAGGTGAGCAGGTGACCTAAACCCAGCAGCTGCTCAACCACCGTGGACAAGAACCCGGGCACCTTCTCCCAGAACATGGAGGAATGGGACCAGCGATTCCTCTGGCTGGAGAACAGACTGGATAGGAAGGGACGGAGAAGAGATGGCGAGATAGAGGCTCTTAAAATGTAGCCAGACACTTGTAATCATGACTACAGGCACCAATGAATCATGGTGTCTCCAGATAATGGGCTTCCCTCCCAGACGCTGGGGGAGATGGGGGGTGTTTGCTCCTGGTTTCCAGCGAGAACATGCCTGTGTATTCAGGGCAAGGGTCTGCCTCTTTGTGCTAATGTGTCTGTGCTCTGAGCCGCCAGGGTGCATGGTAATCTCCACCATAACGCTTTCACCATGGGAAAGGCAGGGCAGGGCTTCCTGCCCCAACAGACGCGTCCGGTTTCCCAACAGTGTACAGGACTAAGTCTCCACTACCTTGCAAACAATCGCGCATGCACACCTACGCCCACCCCTCCACCCAACCTACGCCCCTCCACCCACACACATGCACGCACAAGTGCGACACGGTCAGCCATGGATCACCTAGCTTGACGACAATCTTAAGCCAAAGACAAGTGGCTCTCAGACCTCCATAGGTGGGTGGAGGGGGTGTGGGGGGTGGTGGGAGAGAGGGTTGCGCTCGTGGGAGAGTAGAAGCTCTGGACACACTGCTTGACCTCTTGCTCCATGGAGTGATTAGCTTGCTCCCGGTCCACCAACAAAGGTCGGGCTATCCCAGCATGCTTTGGTGGATTTCCTTTCTTAGCCTGGTGAAATCCTATTATCCAGAGAGCGTTAAGATGCAGGTATTTATTCTCTCCTTCCCAAGGTATTAGCCTTAGTGTAGGAACTGAAGTGATGACCCAAGACAAAGACCAGGCTACTAATCCTGACTGAATGTGTGAGCTTGGTGGAGCGAGATTGTAGCCCACGAACCCAGCGACTGCCATCTCATCAGCCCAGCGTCTTCCACCTCTCACCACACGCACATCCCTGCAACTGTCAACCACAACAACCTTATGAGTCCATCTTGATGCTATTTTGACCTTTGCAGGTTTAACGTACACCTATAAATGAGGGTTGGTGCTCTGTGTTGGTTTCCTTTCCCTTTTAGAGTTGCGCGTAAGTAAACATCGTGTCTGGGGGCATCAGACTGATCTGTAGAGGTTCCACCCTGAAGTGATTCTCTCTTTAAGCCTGTTGAGGATCATTTAGACCTCCTCATCATCATCACCTCATTCTACACGCTAGCACTCCAGGCTAAGACCAAAGAGCTTTGCTTCCTACGCCCTGCCATTCCAATGTGTCGAGTTCTTTTATGTGTTTTGTAGGTTCATCCTTGGGGTGTAGTTTGGTTTCGGGGAGAGGTTGATGGGAGCGCTGTGCTTAAAATACTTCTGCTGTGAGATAGCAGCCATATGTTTCTATACGAAGGCCTTTTGTTTTGCTTTCAGGTCACTTGGAATTGTGGGAAGATTGATCATTGCTACCTGCTGTTCATAATGGTTGCTCATACACAAGCCGTTTTATGAGATGGTGTCTTGTTTCTCTCCCCCTCGCATCCTGCTCTCTCTCTCTCTCTCTCTCTCTCTCTCTCTCTCTCTCTCCAGTGTCTCTGTGCTGATCTTCAACACCACCTCTCACTGTTTCGTCCTGGTCAAGCAATTCCGCCCAGGTAATAAAAAGAAAAGATCGACAACACTAAACTATTTCAAGGCTGCATCATGAATCAGCAGACCAACACCACACTGTGCTTCATATGTTTAATGTACTTAAATGTGTTTCATTCATAGAAGATGTTTTTAGCTGAGGATCCGCTGTGCAGTGCGGTGTAAAGTGAGTGGGACGAGGCTCACAGCGGAAGGCCACTTTGGCGTTAGGCTGTTTGAGAAGACGTTAGTCATTATGGGCGCGATCTTCGCCCCTTGGGAAAATGGCCCACTCAGCGGGTCGGGTCGGGGAGGCCTGCCCCACTTGCTCTAATGCTTCCATGTTCTGAGATGTTCAGCTCCTGGATGTCAAAATAAAAGAGAACTTTGTCATTTTTGCAGCGGTGTTTGTGATAATGAACCTTGAGATTGAAGTCTGAAGAGCTCCATTCACTTGTGAGGCACCTGACATCAGCTGCCATTTTGAACCTGTTGGAGAAGGCAGAGTTGGTCCTGCTGATAACCTTCCCAAGGCCACATGTTTCCTGTACACTTCCTTCCTCACACTCCCTTTTTTCAGTTAAACGTATAAAGAAGCACTTCAGTCATTTTCCGTTTCCTGATTTCATTTTTCACTATAAGGGGTGAAGTCACTCTATATGTTCTTCCTGTTGTGTGTGTGTGTGTGTGTGTGTGTGTGTTTTTTTAATACATGTTTTGAGTTTGTATAACAGTTTGTCCTAGTGCAGTTGGGTACACTGGACTTCCCAGCTCCCTGCCCTGTTGCCAGCCCTTTGCAAACAATAGCTCTCTCGTAATGGAACATTTTTCGCGGCGCGAGTGGTCATGCGAGTGGAGGGGAGCTCTCGCGCGGCCCTGCGTGAGCCCGTGTCCCCGCACTGTGCCGCCCTGCTATTGTTTGCCGCGCGCTAGCCAGGGACGGCACCCTGCTCCTCAGAATGGAAGGAAGGCCGTGTATTGAAAAGGACTTCTCCCCCCTGCCTCCCCTTTTTCTCCTAAAGTCTCGAACAATGCTCACAGAGGAGGCTGAGCTTTGTGTGAGGTAATGGTGCTGGAACAAAAGCCTGCCGGGCGCGACTAGTGCGCTAACTGGGGTCCCCTCGCTCCCTTCACCCGCTACTGTCCACAGCTCAGGTTGCCAAAGTCCAACTGTCTCACCTCTGTCTGTCTAATGAGGTTACGGACGGTTCAATGAGATGATCAAAGAGGTTTAAAATGTTACCTCAACATATCGGCTTTCCGCAGTCTGCTCAGAAGGAGACTGTGTGTATGAACACGTACGCCTTGTAGGTCCTGATCTGAAACTTTTTAATGGGTCACACTGTGTGGCGTGGAACTGTAGGCATGCACCTCTGAGTGAGGGCTTGGCTAGGCAGCATCGCTAGCCAGACGTTTCCTTTTCTGTTCACAGCTCTACAGTCCATGTGTGTGTGTGTGTGTGTGTGTGTGAGTCAGTGACTCTGCTCTGCTTTGCTCTGCAGCTGTGTACATGTGTGAGTGGGAGAAGAACACACCTCCTCCTCCCCAGACGGAGGAGGCGCAGGGGGCAGAGGGCTACCTCACACCTGCCCCAGATGAACCCGCGGCACCAGGGGAGGGGCAGGAGGGCGAGGCGGCGTCCGCACGGCCAGACCAGCCCCCGGCCTCGGCTGGCGTGACCTTCGAGCTCTGCGCCGGTCTGGTGGACAAACCCAACCTCTCATTGGAGGAAATCGCCCGGCAGGAAGTCCTGGAGGAGTGTGGCTATGACGTTCCTGTCGCCAAGCTGAGGAGGATCACGTCGTTCAGGTGCAGACACATGCACATCTGTGACTGGGAACGCAACTCTACGCTACCAGCACATTCACACATATTTATTTTTAGGTTTCTTCATCAGATGATTCGTGACCTAAGTTGTACTTTAGCAGGACGTACCAAACTTTAGCAGGACGTACCATTGAGGTTTGTGGGTCTTGCCAAAAGGAAACTCATACAGACAAACTAAACAGCCAACAATGAACAGCAAACATAAAAAAAGAAAATCAGATAATCATTCTTCAGCATTAAAAAATTACCATTTGCCTGCTACACACTACCAGTGTTTATTGTATGGCCACTTGGGAAGTGAGGAGAATATAATGATTATGTCTAGCATACAGGTCAGTCCAGACCTATCCTTACACACACACACACACACTCACACACTCAGGGTAAATTAGGCTGTGCAGCTAAACCTTAATCACACACTTTGCTTACAGGCATGTTTTGCATCACCCCAGGTAACGGAGGTCTTGTTCTGAACTATCAAAGAACGACGTTGTTTGGTGTTGTGCTCAGTTCGGTAATCGTCCTGCCAGTCCGCAAACTGGGTGTGTGAGTGTGGGAGCTGTAGTGCCCCCCCCACCGGAGACTAGGGCAGGAGACCAAACGCTGTTCTTATCAGACCTTTTTATTGTCTCGTGTGTGTGTGTGTGTGTGTGTGTGTGTGTGTACGGGAGCACACGCACCTGCTTATTGCAGTTGATGACTGCCCTTACCCACTCTGGTCCTTATCCACCAGGTCATTACATGGAGCCACAAACACTCCCTCAGACACGCACACATATGACACACACACACATTCTCTCACACGCAAATGCACACCGGGATGAACACCTGCTGTTTGTGCAATCGCAAGCACCTGCCGGCCTGTTCCTACACCTGCCACGTGTGTTCAGGGGCTGTTCAGGTTGCGTTCAGTTGTTGGGCCCTATTGCTACGTCGCAGGTCGTCATGGGAACGCAAGGTGAGCGTGTGGCCTGCTCTGGAGGAACTTTGCAGCACCAGCTAACCAGGCACACACCTGCGTTTATACCTTTATGTTAAGGGATTTGCCACTTCAGCTGTGAAGACTTTATCACTTGAAGTTGATCTCGCGCCCAAGGAGGAAGATTATCAGAGATTAAGATTAAAACATCATAGAAATGGAGCATCATTAAGATTAGATTGTAATTACATTTAATTGGTAGATGGTTACTAGCAAAGCTCATTAAGATGCATGACATTTCAAATAAATAGAAAAATGTTACTAGGGGACCATCAGGTTCGTTTCTTTTTGTTTTATTTGTGGAATAGTTTTTCCTGCGATGTTGCAGTTGAGATTTGTTGAGGTCTGTGTTGCACTTGTACCACGGGGACCCAGGACTGTCATGGTTCATTAACGCGTGTTCGTGTGGCCACAGTTCAAAGACCAATTTCCATCTCTGTTCGATTTGCATAAGCGTTTAGCCTCCTGATTCGTGTGTGAATGACAGTGTTACTGACTAGCTGCTTTTTATAGAACACCCTACTGTGGCACCTTGGCAACATTTGCCCCGCCCCGCCATATATTCCCTGCTTCCTAACCTGACCTGAAGTTGTCGAAAGGTTCAGTGTGAAAAAGGGCTGAATGTAAAAAGGTGCCCAAATGACTCACTGAGCATTATAGTTCTCATTTTATACTTTGTGTAACCTTGGTGGGTGTCATTGTGCCCCCTCTGCCCCTATGTAACAGTACCCAATATATGCACTCATACTGTGCACCTACATGATAATATTGTGGGGCTTTCAGAGCTACAGGCTCTTACAAGCCCAGCCTGTTTGGTTTAAGCCTAATTCCGGAATATTCCTCAAATACTGGGTATCTCCTGCATTACCACAACATTGTTCAGATTCCATTGTAGTGATGTTTAGAAAAGTGAATGTGGGCTGTCGGATTTCTGTCTCATTTTTGCCGGGTCCTGATTGGCTGCTCCAGGCAACTATAAAGCAAGCCGTGAAATTCCATGGAAATGCTAATAGATTCAGTGTTGTGTTTTGCAGCCCCGGCCCACACGGCCTGCTTGTATAAGAAGCCCCGATCCTCACGTCAAAGTGTAATTCTGCCGTGCCATTCTTTGTTGCTGAGCGGAAATTTGTGCTTTCTAATTCTCCTCCGTATTTTCTGAGCTCGTATCCCAAATGCAGTTTTAGACACTGCCTCAGGAAAAGAACGAACTAGGGGAGATTTGCAGTCACCCCCCTTTCTCCCTGGGGGACATTACCATGGTGATGTCTCCTTGACAGTGTCTCAGGTGAGGTATCGCCTCACATACATGGATGCATTACTTTATTGCCATTGCACCAATGCTTACTGTAATCCCTGCGCTGGTCTTAAATGCATCTTTGTATGGCTGTCATAAATATATTTTTTGAATACCTGAAAGGTCCAATTGGTGAAGACCCCCCCTAAGAACCCCATGTTCGCTGCTGCCATGTGTGAACATGGTCTGGAAGCAGCGTCACATGGGGTGTGAGACCGTCCAATCACAGCTCCATCTCCCGTCTGCTGGCACCAGTAGAGATCAGGATCCCTGTTGCAGGAGCTTTGGTCCCGTTTGCGTCATAACCCAGTGCGACCATTATAAAAATGTTCACATTCACGTCAGCTCTGCCTTCAGCCAGTGGAGAGCAAACTGGAAGCCTTCCAGCTGAAGCTCCCTGTGTCTCCCGTTGGAGTGCAGAGTCACTGTCAAAACTGTCCAAAAGAACACGCCTCTGTCCCTTCTACGTTGGACAGAGCGTAACCGATGACCCTTGGCAGTGACCTGATGACCTCGACCTTCTCTGTGCTCTCCTACAGGTCAGGGGTCGGGGTCACCGGAGCCAAGCAGACCATGTTCTATGCCGAGGTGTCGGACGATGACCGCGTCAGCGAGGGTGGCGGGAAACCTCAAGAGGGCGAGCTGATCGAGGTGGTCAAAGTGCCCCTGCAGGAAGCCATGACTTTCGCCTATGACGAGAGCGTCCCCAAAACCATGGGGGTCATTTTCAGCTTCATCTGGTTCCACAGCAATATGTCGCCCAAGTACAAGATCTCCACCAATGTGTAACATCAACTGCGGCCCCTTGGCGCTCCTTACAGACCCTCTTTCTCCTTTATTACTATTTAATCTGCTCAATGACTGTTCTTGGTTTTTTTGGTTTTTTTACCCCTATTCTTACTAGTTCTAACTATTGTCCTGTTTCAAACTTCGCAGCCAACTGATGCAAGCTATCCTCTTTCCTCGGTAGCGGACGAGACCTGACAGGTCGCCATAGAACCAAGCAGGGTCATTGTGAGTTTGTTTTGTGAAATGAAATGCTTCGCTTTTCAGAAGTCAGACATTTTAGCTGGCTTAGCTACTCCTGTGACAATCTCACCACGTTCCTCAAAGACCATAATGGCAACCTGTTTTCTCCAACTTCACAAGATGAGGTCGGATCGGGTAGGGGAAGAGTAATGTGTGGATATCCCCTTACACTGGGAGGTTGGGAGAAACACAGATCGTCAGAGTTTAAGCAGAGCTACCGTGAGTGAGAGAGGCGTCCAGCATTTCCCCTCAAGGTTTGACGAAAACAAACAAAACAAAGGCAAACAAGAAAATGTCACCGTACGCAGTGTGGTCGGTCAGCAGTGCATTTGGGTGTAGGCAGCTAACTAAGTGCAGGATATAGCCCGCCACAGTTTACAATCATAGGGCTGTTTTTAGTTGTGCATAGAATAGCCAAGCAGACATCTCAGGTCCAACATAGACTTTGGGACATTCAGGGTCAAAAGCAAATGTTATATATCGCTACCCAACACCAAGCTAATATCTCTTTAAAGAAGCTATATGAAGGGAAAAAAACGATTAGCGCTTTGTATTCCATGCCTGGTAATGCTAGCAGAATATAAATGCCTGTGTGCACTCCTGTACACCGCGTTGGCGTGAGAACTGGGTCGACATCTGAGCCAGAGTAGAAACACTTTGCTAAGACACAATCACATTTATTGTTGGCTACTGCAGAGCTTCAAGCAGTAACAGAATGTAACTTACAAGTAAACTTACAAGTACTGTAGCTCCTTTTAAGGGAAATTTGCCTTTGATGCTGTAGTACCACATATAGTACCATCTTGAAGTCGTTGACCATTCTCTACTTGTGGAAAGCAACTTTGCCACAATCCTATCAAATCCATGTTGTTTTTGTATCTGTTCTAACTTCCCAGAATACACCAGGAGTGACCGTGTAATGTAATGCTTGTATTTTTAAAAGCAAACATGTAAAGCAAATTTAAAAGAATTATGATGGCACAAAGTGACATTCATTTAGTCTTATACAATTATTTGACATAAACACTGGATCTATTTCAGTAGTGATAACACCTTGTGAATCTGTGTACTTTAAAACTAATACTTGAAGGTCATGCATAGTGTTGATGTATTTTGAACATCATTTCCCTGTGGTTCCTCTGCTAAACCGATCTTTGCAAATTATAACATGCATATTGTTATATACCCTTGCCTTTCACAATAATACTTCTACTTCTACTACTATATCAATCTATACTCTAGCCATATTTGGAAGTTGTAGAAATATACTGAATGATGTCATGACCCATCAGATACTGCCAGCTTCATTCAGCTTCTCTTGCTTATTACAAATGTGTTAAATTGTACTTGTCAACTTCTGGTTTTGCTTCTAGCGAGCACAACCCCTGGAGAAGCGGGCGATGTCCACAGGGCCGCTGGTGGTGTGAGGGGGGCGATGTGAGGGTGGTGTGAGGGGTTTGTTCCTTTTGTAAGGCTATGTGTACTCTTTTAGTAAATCGTTTGAATCGTTGAAGTAAACTGACAGAAAGGAAGACGTATACATTCTTACATTTAGGTTTGTTATTTAATTAAAGATATACTATGTAAGAGGGTTCGAGCATCGACGTGCGTTTGTAATGCTATGATAAAATGAGAGGGCTGATGGATAAACTTTTTCTGTCTGTTATTCATGCTCAATATTTGCCTTTAAAACTCAAAATATGAATATGTGGGTCGGACGCCACAGTTGGTTTTGTAAAACACTCGGTTTCCCATGACAACATGCGCTGAAGGTGCATGATACAAACACTGGTGGAGTCCCACTTGCTGGTGGCTTCATTCATTGATCCCCCTCAAGTTGTCATAGCAATAAAAAGATGTTTTTAGGATACAAATGCAAAGCTGCAAAAACTTAAGTGTGCATAGTATACCTTTAATAAACCTGTATAGCATTATTTGTGATAGAGTGTTTTAACATCCATTGTTTTAATGTTTATTATTGCATATAGTTAACATAATATCGTATGTTGAACATTGAGTGGGTATGCATATAAAAACCACAGATGTTTTGGGTGTGCTGAAAAGCATAGTGTTGTCTTTTCAAGCCCGTGATGCAGCTTGGAGTCATCACCAAGCACTTGTTGGAGTATTTTTGTATGTTTATGTCCTATTTAAACTTTGGTTTATTTAAGAGGATAAAATGAAATCCTGTTAATATCAGTACACCAGTGCTGCGTGGGTGTGATTGTAATATTTCTCTTTGTATATTTGATTTCATATGTTTGTTAAACGTCCTTGTTCATTTTATGCATTTGCACTAGATGCAAAGTATAAATTAAAAATAGGTGATCGATCTGATCTGAAGTCTGCATGTGTATTATCTGTATTAAATTGACCTTGATCCACTGTAAATAAAGAACGATGCCCAAGCTCATGGATCGACTGCTTTACCTTCAGCGCCCTGGTGGTGGTGTGTTCAGTTCAGTGAAACCTCAGCGTATTATTTGCACACATCACTCGTTTAGCAGCTCGAGCAGATCCTGAATCGCGCTGCACTGTCTGCGGTTTGGACCTCGTGCCATCACTCCTTCTCAGAGTCTTGTGAGAGCTCGACTGGCGTCAGCGGAGTCTTGTAAGGAGTGTCTTACTTTACATTGGCTAGGAGAAAGTGAACGTTTGCTGAGGTGTAATAACCTTTCTGATCGCGGGCTTGTAATTCGACACTACTGTTGAATCGGCCTGTTGATCGGCTGGAATAGCCACGTTGTCTTGATTTGGTGATGGATCATTTCACTTGTCTCTGTCCTTTTTTCCTCTAGAACAATCCTGGGAGTTAGACAAGCTCCAAGTCACTGAACTGTCTCTACGAAAAGAGAGGGAGTCGTCAAGGCAATGTTTGTGTTCACCACTTTCCTATTAGTTGCAGCGGTAATCATTAGACAGTGTTACTGACGGATGTCCAGAGCAAAGGATTGTGGGGGTGGGACAGGTGGTTGGGGAGAAGGGGGCACAAATAATAGTATCGAGTAACTAAGTACAACTACCACAACTTTGCTATAGCAACCGCACGGCACACAACAAGGCACACAATGAGCGTTCATCAGGGAGGGCGATGGAGGAGAGGAGTGCTCAGCCATGTCTGCCTCTGTGCCATCCATTACCCAGTTGGCCAAGTGTCCTTGAGATCTGTACATATTAGCTGCACTCGTATTTTAAGTATACACGCTTTATTTAAATATATAAATGTTTGTCAGTGCCAAACATGATGTCCATGTTTTAAAGGCTGATGGGGTTTTTCTGTCCTTTACGGTACACACCTATCGTGAACACTTTAAAGATTTAATATGTTTGAATGTTGGTTAAGATAAAAGTTTGATTTTGTTGTAGGTAGAACAAGATATCTTGGCTAAGCCTTCCATGACTTCTTGTAGCTCCGCCCCCTTATTACAGTCAGAAAGCCTGTCACCCCTGCCCCTCTGATCACCGCCCCCACAGGTAGGAGAGTTGCCCAATTCTGCCCCCTGCTCTTTGCCCTTGCACCACTGCTGTTGGTTTCAGGAGGAAAAGACCTGATTTACATACACCAGAATATTCCACATTTGCTCTGAGCCTATTTTTGATTCGCCCAAGCGCGTTCACAACAGCAGTGGATTGTGGATGGCAAGGAAACATTGTTCCTGGATTTGTGTAATACGTGTGTGTGTGTATTTGGGGAAGAGGAGAACATCTCCTCATGCTGTGAACATCTCCGCCTGTGTGCTTGGCTCTCCTTCACATGCAGAGAAGGTGGAATAAGAACCAGGAACACCTTTTGTTCCCGTGCGATGGCCTGGAGGCTAAACAACACTGCCAATTTGTTGGAAGTGTCAAACGTCCAAGGGAATAGGCAGAGGTCCTGAGGGAGCCATGCCCCCTCGGTGGGAGGAGCCTGGTCTTCTACCTTTTGACCCCTTTTCTGCTCCTTAGCACAGAACAGTTGTCAAGGGTTTATGCTTTATGAGAATATAACCAAAGAGGGGCTGGGGCTGCTAGTGGCTAGCAAAGCTAGCGTGATGCTTGTCCTGGTGTCTGCTCCACGACAGTGCCACCACTGTTCCTAACACCTCGGTTGCCATCTTGGTTTGAAACTGCTGAATCACTGGCTGAATTCTTAGGCACGTCAGACGCCTCTCCATCGCATGTGTGTTTCGCTCCACTACTCCTTGCTAGTTTCAAGATATGAATACACCTCCAGTCTAGCTGAGCTAAAATACCCTTGCTAATTATAAATAAATTATATCTGGATAGATGTGTATATTTACGGAAGAAGGCTTGCAGTGGGGTGGTGAGAACGATGTTGTGAAGCATGTAGGAAGGAGGGAGGGTTTTCCAGTGAAACTGAATTCTGACTGGAGTCACGTCATACTGCCAGACTGGAATTCTTGCGAAGCGCGTGTGCCGCGACACCACACGTGTCAAGGGACTTCTGTACCTGCTTAGTGTTTCCCCCCAGTGCTAACCTTTCAAACTTTGCCTGTGCCATGAAATCAGTCCGTAGTCTTTTTATAGTTCGAGGCTTTCCATCTGTCAGCTGCTAAGCAGTTTTGTAGTGTGTATTCCTAATGATTGATTTCTGTTTGGTTCTTGTAAATTCACCATTCATTTCTTTTACTGCTTTACCTCCAGTCTTGACTTGTCCATATAACGCAGTTAACGGCTTGAACCTTTGCATAAAAATGGGTTTGGACTCCCCGTTGTGTAGAACCCAGGGGAGGCTCAGGACTGCAGGCGTAGCCCTCAGCGCTTGACCAGGAAGTGATTGTTTGGTGTCTGAGGCCCCTTAAACCACAGAATCCTCACGACATGCCTTGTGTGTTGTGCGCGTCTCAGAGGAGTGTCTGCTCCAGCGCCCGCCCACGATGCACCGCTCCCGCCCACAATGCACCGCTCCCACCAGATAGCCCTACGGCTTCCCTCATGCAGGGATGCCAAGTCCGCGCGGAGGAGACCACCAGTCTCAGAGCCAGCTGATCAGTTCATGGGGGTAGACGGAGTGCTCTGGGGAGTAACCCCCCCCCCCGAGCTGATCCTGTACATCCAGAGAGATGGCTCTTTGGAAGAGGTTTTATGAGTGTCAACTTCTATCCACCTACTGCATTTCTCAAAACGTTCTATAGCGCACACAGTGCTGCTCAGAGGACTTGTTGCCAGGGAACGCAATAGCAACAGGTCACAGTACACCCCCTCACGCCGATGCTGTTCAACGAGACGTGCCCTTCCCTGTGTGCACGGCGGCCCCCGTGTCAATGAAAGCATCTGGTAACCTCCAGAACAAACGCTCCTCCGAGCTGTCAGCCATGTTTTCTTATGTAAGACTGGACACCTTTTGTTTCTGCGAACTAAGGAAATTAATTTTTGGGTTGTTAGCAAGTGTTACCACCTTCTGATCCCTAAAGACGGGGGATGTATTTACTGCTTTATCACATACGAGCAGGATCTTACACCCTCCCGCCCCCCTCTTCCCCCCACACACACACACACACACACACTTATCACCTGATATGTTTCCCCCCACCCAAATGAAAGCGTGATGATGAAATAGTGATGAGGCCACGCTGGCGTACCGCGGCCCGCCGGCTCGTCGGAGGTTCGCCACACACTTTCATGTGTAATCCGACGCTCGCGCGAGCCACTTCCAGCTCACGCATTGTCTCCAGCGGGACAGGCCATCTGTGCGGCCGGCCGCGGGTGGCCGCCCTCTTTCTCGTGCACTCCCAGGTGTGACCGACCCTTTGAAGTGTTCTCAGCATTGTGCCCATCGCTGGAGCTGTGACCCGCAGACAATAACAAAAAAAAGGAAAAGAAAAAAAAAATAAGAGGGAGGACACCTAATATGATTCCACCACACTGTCCATCTGTATGCAAATGAGAGCAGGATGCCTGCGCAGGGGCGGAGCAACCTGGGCCCGCTGCCCAATCGCTGTCCTGTGGGCCTTTCACCGCGGTAACACGGGTCAGTGCAGGTGGCTGGTCGGGGGTCTGTCGGTCGTGGTGAGGCGGTGAATGTGAGCTCAGGCGTGTTGCGTGTGCTGCCGGTCCGTATGTGACGATGCAGAAGTGAACACGAGGTCGCCCCCGTTTTAATGAAGTGAACATGGCAGCTCTCCTGTCGACAGTGTCCCCTCTGGGTCTCGTGTTTATCAGTTGCTGGTTTGTGTCCTCCAGTCAGCTACGCTGAAATGCTGTGGGAAAGAAAAAAATGCAAACATCTGAAATCACTGTAGAAGATTCTTGGCCCAGCTTGGGTTCTTTGATAGCTCTGACTCTGCTGTGCTTATAGTACTTTGCAGGATGAGGGGGATTATCCGGGCCTTGATGTAGAGTGGGCCGAGGAACCTGCTGTGAGGACGAAGCTCCTCGTAGCTTATCTGCAGAGGCTGAAAATATTTATGAGGTTTCCCTAAATGCCTGGGCCTCACCGCACCACACAGGGGCCGCGGATATCCCTCCCTCCCGTGTGGCGCTCGGACGTTTACCAACGGAGACTTAAGAGCAGAGAGGACGCCGACTCCGGCCCTTTGACTCAGTGAACCCTGCGTGAACTTCTGGACGGATATGGAGCTTGGAATGGATTCGAATTAAAAAAAAAAACAAGCAAAGAGAAGAGGGGAACCATCGGCCGAGAGCTGCAGGATATCCTGGATGAGCGCGAGGGCTGTTTCTGAGGCAGCCCAAACATGCGGTTTGATATGGATGGTTCAGAAATGGTGGCTACTGCAGGCCAGAGTCTGATGTCATTCACAGGACGGATATCCCCTCTTGCCAAACTTAGCTGTGTTCGGTGTGTGACGGGGGGAAAAAAATCATCTTTACATCTTGTAATCTGTTATGACATAACTGTTTTTTGTTGCTGTTGTTGTTGCATGTGTCTATTAGCAGTCCAGTGTGTAGTGTGTGTGTGTGTAGCCTTTGCAGACCATAGATTACCCATAGATTACCCATAGACGATGCTAATAAAAATGTTAATGACTACCTACGAAGTTCCATTTTGTTCATTTTGTTGATTATCTCTGTGCACAAACACTTCACATTTGAGATAATTGCAAAACATACAAGATAGAGGTTGTCTGGAAATGAAAAAAGACAAAGATGTTTTCCATAACTAGTCAGATCTTCATACAATACATACAAATACAGCTGAATCTCTCCTGAATTAATGTAATGATAGGAGGCTCATAAGTTCATGTATTCGTTATTGACACACAATAGCATAGGCATGTCTCTCCATGTCTCTGCATGTCTCTCCATGTCTCTCCATGTCTCTGTTTCCCTCCTCTTCGCTGAGTCACATGAAACAGAGGGGACGCAGTACGGTTCATAAACATTCATCCAATTACACGTCACCAGTAAGCAGGTATAGCACAATTTATTACCATTATGCAGTTAGTTCTGCTTTTCTTCAAATGTGCCATAGCAGAATTTGTGATGCATTTTGAAATAGATTCATAGAAAGTATTAACATGTTAATCATTTATTCACAGGTATGAAAACATTGATCGTGAAACAATCACATTATGTTCACATAAATTATAATGATTATCTACTATTTCATGGTAGATTATTTTGACATGGGAGCATATATTTAGCAAAAAGGTATGTTGCTTTGACTTATTGTTTTACTGCAGCTAGCCAGACTGCTATGAACCTAGAATGGTGTTTTCTTGGCACCAGTGTCAAGGTTGATTGAGCCCATTGTAAAAGCCCTAATTGTAAAGATTATTGTACGGAGCTGCGTGCACCTGCTCCTGTGGAGGGAGAGTGGGTGTGGTCAGGGGTGTGGGTGTGGTCAGGGGTGTGGGCGTGGTCAGGGGTGTGGCAGAGTGCACTGGTGCCGCCTCCCTGTGAACCAGCACATCTTAACCTGCGGTGGCTGTTCATGCACACAGCTCATCTACACATTCTGTTTGTATTCCAGGATATTCAGGAAACTTCAATGTTCTTTAGCTCATTCCTTCATGTATCAGTGATGTTCTCAAATCATGACATGGATGTATGGTGTCTATTACCAATATTTACCCCCCCCACACACACGATTATTTTCTGTTCATATATGAGCATGACTTTGACTTATATAATAAAATCTAAATCTTTACTTTCTTAAAAAGTTCCCACATCACTTAAAAATCTTTAAGAGGATTTTCTAAAGGCCACTTCCGTCTTTAACTTTTGATCCAAGCTGTGTGTGGAGCACTCCAAGGAATTTCAGGGATGGGCACATGGCCACAGTCAGAGTGAAAACTCCCCTGTCCTTAATGAGTTAGTCCGGTGTGAACACTGGGGCTGGAGATGCCATGGTTCTGCAAAGATAAGGAGATACAAGCACAGATAAGGGCTTGAGGTGTCAGCTCCGTCAGGTGATGGAGCCCTCATGTTCTGCTTCTGTGCAAATATGCACCTTCTGATGCAAGACGTTTAGAGTCAAACAAAACTGTAGGTTGTAATGGAGAGTCAAACTTCTGCATTTTAACTTCTTTGTACCAATTTGATTATGCTGTAACATTACATCTGGTACACCAGTCAAAAGGGGGGAGAGGCTGAAATGTGATATTCATTTTTCACAATGTAAGTCCTATGCTGTCTTAGTAAACGTACTTGATTGATGTCGGGTCACCCAAAGAACTCGAGCTCAAACATGGAGAGGCAGAATCACTTCCTTATCATTACAGTCACATAAACAATGTTTATTGTCTACACAATAGTTTATAGTTTTTGTTTAACCTTCCTACCTATTTTATGTAGAAGCCTGTCATGGTGGGTGTATAATATGGAAAGCCATTGGGAAATCATGGTGATTGTGATGCACAGTAAAGTGTGTTACACCTGTGAATGAGACAGCATCTTTTGAATGCGAGTGTCATTCACAATGGTAGTGTATGAAACACGCCATGCTGGATGCCAAGGGACAGAACCGGATTTTCTCTTGCTGTTAGAGTAAATTGCTCAATGTGCTGAGTCAGGTGTGAACTGACAAGCTAAACTCAAGCATGGGGCACATGCAACATCAGTGTCAGGGCTGAGTTCTGGGCCGCCATCTTCCACAGTAAAATACGAGTTTACAGCAACATTTAGTAGAGCCCCTAAAGCCTGAATATCTCAGCGGTGAATAATTAGAGATGTTTTAGATTCATTTTGATTTGGAAAGGGAAGACAAACAGATTAATCACATATACAGGAGAACAGGAGTGCCCATATTTGATATTTGCATCAATAAATCGGCACCATTGGGAGGTCTAATTTTTTATTATCTCCTGCAGGAGTGGTTTAAAATGGAGATCATCACAGCCCATCACTATGGAAACGAAGATTCCCTGCAACACATACTAGTGACATAAAGCAGCGTATACAGGCCAAATGATTTGCAGATTCATTAACAAACTGTCAATAAGTCTGAGGTGCGATAATGCACCATTTGCTTTTAGCATAATGCTTTCAAGTTAATCTTAGCATCTTTTAAATACCTGTCTCAGCTGTCCCTGACAATTTAGCATTGTTGTTAGATATTGGCAACGCGTAAGAGGCTCTAAAGTGGGTCAAGGAGATTATTAAAGATAAAAGGGGATAATGCTACTGCCTATACGTTTATGTGTGAGCTCTCCAAGGGGTAGGCTATGAAATATGGATGAGGGGGGGATATGCGGTTCACCTGTCCCCAGAGTACCCTCTCCCCACTGTCGAGATCTCTTCTTTGTCCATCAGATCCTTCAGTTACAGCCCACCTGCCTTGTTGCCATCACCACACCCTCTCCCCTCCCCTCCCCTCCTCTCCCCTCCCCTCCTTTGCCAAAGCCTTAGAGAGGCCACCAGCTATGATGGCGGTTTATATGGCTGGAGGGATCTTGCAGCCTCCCTGGCCATGTGCTTGTTTGCGTATGCCGTGCTGCTGTACTACTGCTGTGTCGCTGCATGGATGTCAAGGTGGGAAACCTGCTCAGTCACACCGCCTGCGTCTCTGGGTTGCTTTTCATTTCCTTTAATGTGAACACCTTTGTGAGCGCACATGCAAGGCCTACACCCTGTTGGATGTGCTGCTGAGTTAACCGCCAAGTGTATCGCTGGAAAGAGCACATTCCTTAAACAGATCGGGTTGGATTCCTTTTAACGTAAGTGTTAACGGTACTTTAGATCCCACAGAAAAAAATATCTTAGAGATGTACCATAGCAAAAATGCAGAAATGGAGTTTTTCTTGCTTGTTTATCCAACGGCAAATGTTCTTTTTTTCTATCTGTCTTTGTTATGGCCTATCTATCTATATATCTATCTATCTAATTAGTTAATTAGTTAATTAATTCATTAATTCATTCATCTAATTAGCATCCACTGTGTCCAGTAACTGCGGCTCCAGTCACGAACACTAGCTGCTGTGCTTCAGGTTATGGCACCAACGTGCGATAGAGGGCACTCTCCTCTGTGACAAATCCAGTTGAAGCACAACAGTGCGCAACAGTTTACAATACTCGCCTTGTCTCTCATATACATATATATATATATATATATATATATATATATATATATATATATATATATAAACACACACACACACACAGTCAGAGAGATGTCCTCTTCTCACTTTTGGCATTACATTCAGAAGCTAGTTAGTTCCACAGGTAAATAGCTTTCAGCTCAAGTCCTTCTGTAAATACAAACTGACGTACTCCGCTGTGTGAGAATAGACAGTCACAACAAAGTTGAGACGCGACACCTTCTCATTTATTAGGCCGACTATTTAAAACTACAAATAATTTGTCATTGTAGTTGCATCGAATTTGACTTAACACTGACTTATCACACTGCATAATAAAATATACATTTGCCAATGACTGAATGATTGTGAAATATTACACCTTTGTAGTGGCAAAGGCAATGTAATTTTTATTTATTTATTATATTTATTTATTTATTTATTTGGAAGATTACGAAGACCGCCCGCCTCCGCGACTGGTGGTTGGCTAAGAGAGCGTGTTAACCATGATGTTGGAACACGGACCTGTGAGTGGTTTATTCAGCTGTCAATCAGCCGAGACATCCTCAGGCGTGCGGTAGCTGGGAAACATATCATTTGCTGTGGAGTGATCTGACGGAGGGAGAGGGTATTGTAGCTGGACCATCGCCGCGCTAACACCACGCTTGCGAATTTTGCATGTCAGGAGCGGAGGATCCTGTCGCCGGTCATCGGCTCTTTCCCATCTTTTGTCTCTCTTTGGTTATTCCAAATTAATCAGAGGCATGTGGAATTGTGCAAGGGTAACGAATTGGCTTTCAATAGCGTGCCTGCTGTTAACGATATGGACGAAGGTGAGAGCCTTGCTGATTTTTAATACAATTTCTCATTGATTCAGCCATGACCGAAGTAATCTAGAGTTAAAAGTTAATGTGCATGGGTTAATAATTTGGTCGGCCATTAAAATAAAATAGAATTTTGTTGATAGTAATCGATAATTGATTCACGCAGCCGTCAGTTCAGAGCATGTGATCACGCAATTTGATTGTCAAGGATCAGATGTTTAAAATCTTAGCTAACTTACACCGCGATTTCTTACTATTGCATCGCGAAAATGTGTGCTGATTGTATGCCAGGTTTAATAGTTAGTTGATTTACGCTGTTTTTCCTCCCAGTAATTGAAAAAAGAGAAAATGCACATTTATTCACTGCAACAATTAGCTTGCTAAGTGATCTCAAATTTACGAACCGTCAATGCACGAATGCACGCGTGCGCGCGTTGGACACACGAGTTCGCTCGTAATGACAAACGTCTTCTCTAATATAGTCTACACGCAAAGATAAGACGCCGAGTGCTTTATGGCAAATAGCTGGACCCTTGTGTTTGCCTTTGGAAGGCCTTTGTTTAGTGGGGTAATTTTTTTTCCATTTTTTTAATGTTATTTTTAGGTGTCCCAGTCTTCTGGCTATTTCGAGCTGCAGCTGATTACCGTACAGAATATAAACGGTGAGCTGTGGGACGGGGAGTGCTGCGACGGCGCGCGCAACTCTCAAGACCAGCGCTGCACGCGGGATGAGTGCGACACTTTCTTTAAAGTCTGTTTAAAGGAGTACCAGAACGAGATCACGACCACTGGCCAGTGCAATTTCGGTACTGGATCTACCGGCGTTCTTGGTGGAAATATATTTTCTTTTAAAAACACAAATACGAACCCCAGCAAGATCAACGATGCTGGAAAGATCATCATACCCTTTCAGTTCGCATGGCCGGTAAGTGTGTTTTCTCCACGGAACAGAATGATCTTGAAATGTGCCAGAGTAATTGTGAGGGCACTGGTGACCGCGATGGCCTTTTAGCGGAACGGCTGTGAGGGTTGGGAAGTTGAGGTGGTTGCGGTGATGACGGGCTCCATAATTGTGGAAAACCCTGCCGCTGTTTTGGATCGTTGGCCGCGCGGCTCTGATTTGCCGACGCCGCTATGGGCAGAATGTCGCGCAGACTTCTGTGTGAGCATTTTGTCAGCAAGCCACGCCGAGGAGAAATGAAAGCTCTGCCTTGCTCCAGATTCCGCGAAAACAACGGCCAATCCTGTACATTTCTGGCACCCGTTTAAAAACGTTCAGCCTCTACGTTTGCGCGTTTGAGGGAGCGACAGTGGGACCTACATAGCCTTCTGGTGCCTGGGGAACCGCGCACGTAAGGCCACTAGTGCCCCCTGAAAGCCTTTGCCCTCTCGGCAAGCAAGTGCTGGTGCGAGTTGGTCGAGAGACGCTTATTTCACTGCAGCTACTGTGGGCGAGTGTGTCTGTCTTGTGTTTTCTAGGGTTTATATTGATCAGCCATGATTCTGTTGAAGCACAGACCCTCAAAGTAGATCTTCGCATTCATTCATTCATTCGTTTATTCATTTAAATCTCTACATGCGCTTATTACGGACCGTCACATCACTGCAGCTTGTATAGTTCTGTCAGAGATCTGAAACACTTCCTTGTAGGTACATGGTAGAATGCATCACCGATGCTGATATCGGGTGTCGGATGACGTGGGTGTTGTATGTGTCGCACCTTGAAACAACAAAAAAGATGTTGTGTAGTATTGACTGTCAGCTCTGGACAGGAGCCCAGACAAACGGAGAGCTCGTCTGCACTCACTCAGCTGGGCCTATTGAGCCTGCGTAGAGCCACCAAGCACCATTCCATTACTGCACCTGTCCTGTGTGCTACAGCCACTGCCCTCATAAGTTAACGTGTGACTCATTACCAAACCACCGGCCTTTAATCTTGGTCTTTAATGTGGTTTTATTACGACTGACCTGATTGGATAACCTTCGTTAACTTGTGTCCTGTTTAGTCATTTTCTCGGCATGGGTTTAGTGGGAGCACTGTTGTGCTCCGTTGTGTGTGTGTGTGTGTGTGCGGTTTTTGAGCCCCGTCTTGCTGCCCGTTCTCCATAGACAGGTTTGCCGCGCTGCATCTGCAGTTCCGGCTGGTTCCGTGGAAGATAATGGAATTGCACGTCTCCCGGTGCCACAGTGTCCCCAAAGCCGTTTGATGTGCACGGAGTGTAACCGCATCTGCTCTGCATGGTACAGAGATCCTGAGCACAGCTCCCCAGCCCGGGTGGTGAGTGTGCCACCTGTCGGAGGAGATGATTTCTTCTCTCTGTGTGCATTTATGCGTGGCTTCATGAGGTGCCAGAGGTTGGTTTCTAGCGAGTCTGTTTGAGGGATCGTTGCCTTGATGGACAGACAGCATCTCATTCCTTTAATGGACAGCTATCTTATTCACAGGACGTTGTAACTGTATATGTAACAAGGTTTTGTTAACCTGGGAGGTGTGAGACCGCGTGTGGGTGCGTGCGTGTTCCTTTCTGTGTGTGTTTCTTATGCTGATTCCAGTGCCAAGTTGCCGTCAGCCTGTAGGTTAAAACCTTCTCACTGGTCACCGCCCACCAGCTGTGGTGGAGGGACGTTCGCTTACAGTGACTTTCACCTTCATGGTCCATGACGGAGGAGGGAGAGACTGTTCCCTTCCTGCCTCGGCGCTGCCCCGTCCTAGCGGTGGAGACGCCCGGCGGGCCGACCGCGCTACAAGGCTGCACAGCAGCATCGGCTACACCTGATTGGGAGCTTGCCGGGTGGTTGCTAGGAGACGCCAGCACGGGCCTTTAGTAAACAATTATGTGTGTCTCTCTGAGCCCCCCCCTTAGCACGGCTTTCAGAGGAGCCACTTGTTCAGGCCTCACCTGGGAAGGCAGACTGGAGCCTCACTGCTGATTACACTATTGACTGTGTAATTAGCCAGTCACAGTTGGTTGCATCTCCAGCCAACAAAAAGCAGTAATTGTCCGGTTCAGAGATGGAGCAGGTGGTTGCTGATGGAGGTGGGTTGTGAATTGTGGGTCTGGCAGGTCTTGAAGATCACCCACTTGGCCCTGTTCACCCTTTTGTTGTGGGGGCTTTTCCTTTAATACCCTTCATGTGAGAGTCGTTTAATGCTGTTGAAAGGCAGCGTACCGGCATGCGCGAAGCTCCTTTAGAACTTGTAGTGAGAGCCATTTCATATTCATGCCGAATTTAGTAAATACCAGCAGAAGAGGTGATAAGTGGCTTATGAATTCATGTATGTCCAGAGCAGTCCAGTAACCCAGCTCAAGTGGTTTTACTCCAGCTCTCCATGGCATTTCCTCATGTCTGTGGTGAAGCAAGAAGCGTCTTAAGTTGGTTTTTATTTTTACCCCTGCAGAAGCCCATGATCTGTGGGAGTCATAAACAACAACAACAACAAAAAAATGGCAAAATTGCCTCAGATTGAGTTCATCTTCTTTATCCTCTTTCTGACCAGAACAAAATAGCTTTTTTGTTCTGGCACCTCCATAAACATTTTCTCTCTTGTGACCAAGAGCTGTGCTGCCTTTTTTCCCAGCTGGACAGAGGGATGACTTTTAGAGCCGCCCCTCTAACATGCCCCTGAATGCTTCAGTCATGGGGGAGAGATTTTTAGGAGCTGAAAGACTGGGCCAATTAGAAGGCGATTTGCCCGAGCATGACTGTACGTTTTCCCAAGGTTTCCCCCGTTACCCCACTGCCTGGGGCATGTCTGCTCCCCTCTGTAGCCTCCTCTTGTGTGCTGACAGTAAAAGTCCTGTGCAGGGTTTCAGCCATCACCGGGCAGTTCTGTGGGGGTTTCTGGCCTCGGTGCTCTCGAGCGGTTTGTTTGAGAGAGTGAAAGCACAAAGCTGGCTGTAACGTCAAACCTGAGTGAGTCTGGACTGTTCTGGACTGTTCTGGACCGCGCTGGCCGCCTCCCACTCTGTGACTCCTACACGCTGCTTGCTTTACATCCAAGGCAGCGCTCCTTATGGGGAGTGTCTTCTGGCAGGCCCCCCTCTCTGCCCATGCCAAAACGATCAATCGATTAAGTGGTTTTTCTCTTGATTTAGGCTGCACTGGGGAGGAGGAGGAGGAGGAGGAGGAGGGGGGAGGGGCAGCGAGTGATTGGCTGGAGCTCTCCTGGTCTTGCAGGAGGTGCTGGGAGGTGAGTGTTGGGGGAGGAACCTCGCTCCAGGGTGGCAGCTGAACTCTGTGACCGGCAGGCTGCTGTTACTCCACTGGGTCGCTGCTGGACGTGCTCCTCTGCTGGAGGAGACGAGGACGCGTGTCGTGGGTTCTGCGCTCTCGGGCGAGGCTGAGGGTTTTACTCTAAGTGCTCCTGCCACAGGATGGGTTCCCAGTGCTCCAGGCACCTACTGTTGAGCTTGAGAGAAGTTTAACTTTTTTTTTTTAAAGCCACTCTGTGAGGTAATGGAGGGATTAGGGAGTCCCCCCCCACCCCCCATCCATCCTCCAACCCCCACCCATCCACTCCCCATGTCCTCCTGGCTGTTGAGACCCCGTGCTGCTCTGCTGGTTGCTAGGGAGACTCCCTGCGTGCTCCACCTGCTGTATTCTGCTCACAGTCCGGCCGCACTGGTCCAGGAGTCCTAGCCTAGCCGGACTACTTCTGCTCGTGCGCTGTTTGTCTCTTACCTGCCCGCTGCTCTGGCCATCCTGGCCTGGTGGAGGTGGTGGTGGAGGGGGTCTGAGTGCGTGTGACTGGCGGGCGTAGCACTGGCGAGCAGGTGTGCGGCTTTAATTAAAGTGCATTAGCGCACGGCCACTTTAATTCCCACTTGACCCCTGAACCTGCTGGAAATGATGATGATAATGGGGCTTTAGCTGGCGTCTGAGGGGCTGTAACTAGGCTGGTCAGGGCTACCGTAACTAGGCTGGTCAGGGCTACCGTAACTAGGCTGGTCAGGGCTACCGTGTAACTAGGCTGGCCAATGCTAGTGTAACTAGACTAGTCAGTGGGCCAGTGCTAGTGTAACTAGGCTGGCCAATGCTAGTGTAACTAGGCTAGTCAGTGAGTCAGTGCTAGTGTAACTAGGCTGGCCAATGCTAGTGTAACTAGGCTGGCCAATGCTAGTGTAACTAGGCTAGTCAGTGAGTCGGTGCTAGTGTAACTAGGCTGGCTAGTCAGTGCTAGTGTAACTAGGCTAGTCAGTGAGTCAGTGCTAGTGTAACTAGGCTAGTCAGTGCTAGTGTAACTAGTCAGTGCTAGTGTAACTAGGCTAGTCAGTGAGTCAGTGCTAGTGTAACTAGGCTAGTCAGTGCTAGTGTAACTAGGCTGGTCAGTGCTAGTGTAACTAGGCTAGTCAGTGAGTCGGTGCTAGTGTAACTAGGCTGGTCGGTGCTAGTGTAACTAGGCTGGTCGGTGCTAGTGTAACTAGGCTGGTCAGTGAGTCAGTGCTGCGCTAGTGTAACTAGGCTAGTCAGTGCTAGTGTAACTAGGCTAGTCAGTGCTAGTGTAACTAGGCTAGCTTAGTCAGTGAGACTCCAGTAAAATGGTGCCATAGAGAGTTCTTTAACTTTTTTTTTTTAAAGCCAAGAACGTGTGTTGCAGAAATGGCATTTCTGGGTTAGTCAGAAATGCTCAAACTAGGTTAATCAAGACAAAAAAAAAATTAATACATAAAAAACCCAAAAAAAACCCTGAGAGCTGTATAGAGGCTACTGCAGCTGAGCCACAGTTCCCATGGTGAGGGGAGTTTAGTTATCAGGGGTGAGAAAAGGCAGCAGCCCTGACCTCCCACCACACGAGGCAGTCTTCCTGACAGTGGTGCTCCGACATTAGCGTGTTGTTGACTATCAGGGTTAACCACAAATTTCAGAGACACAAATTGTGTGTGTGTGTGAGTGATGTAGTCGGACTGCTCTATGGGACTCCAGAGTCCCCACTCCGTGTGTCCCCCTGCTGCTGAGTGCGTCCTGCTCTCTCCACGTCCGTCTCCCTGGTGCCGCTGTGGCATTAGTGGAGCCTCTTCTGAGCACCACGCATGGCTTACCGCAAGCTTTACTTTCCTCTCGAGGAATAATGAGTCTCTTCAGGAAACATTAACAGCAATATTGCCCTGGTCACCGAAAGGCAATTTCTCTCATCAAAATGGAGTGATCTACTGTTTTGTGTGTGTGTGTGTGTGTGCGGCTCCACCATCGCTGTGAGTGTGGTGGAGGTGGGAGGTTGGAGGTGTGTGTTTGCATGTGTAGCTCTCACTGGTTAATTAGCGGATAGGGTAGGGTATGCTGTATTCTCTGTGCTTTGTCAATGGCCTTGTTGGCATAGTAGCAGAGTGCTAAATGGACCGTATGCATATGTACACACACACACTCCCCCAGCACGGCATGGTGCTCAGGCCCCCGCAGGTAGGCGTCCCCTGGTCAGCTGCCGGCCCCTCTCCTGCCTGCAGGTCCGTGGTCGGCTCTGCTTCCAGACTCCCCAGCCCTGCTGCCTCCGTGTGGCGTAACAAAACTGCCGCCGCTGCTCGACATTGTTCTGGTGCACAGAAGGGAGGCTCCCCGTGGCAGAATATCGTTTAGCAGCCACAGGGCTCGTAGTGCAGCTCAGGCTACGGCTTCCTGCCTCCCGGCCCACAATGCCCCTGCCTCCCGGCCCACAATGCCCCTTAACAAAGCTATTGTGTGTCTTTGTGTGCTGGAAGCCTTGTGGAAAATGGCAGTTGTCGCAGTCGGAACAGGAGTCACACCGAATGACCTAATTCGCTAAGGAGTCGGGGACCGAGACCGGTCCGACTCGACCCGGAGCCAGGACGCGACGGAGCCGACGTCTGGTGGTGACCTTCACTGGGTTAGGACCCACGAAGATGCAGAATCAAAGGGCGGTATCGCCTCTGGGCTGTGGCGGGACGAGGCGTTTCTCATGGCCGCCGAATGAAGGCATGGTGAGGTCGGCGTGGGCTTCTAGCCCCGCCCCCCAGCCCGGGTGCCCAGACGACCAGCCTGAGCCGCTTGTGTGCGGCATTTACTTTGATGTCACGCCGTAGCTCCGCCCTGCTCTTGTCCTGTCATTACCTGGACTTCAGGAGCACTCGGAAGCAGACGCATCAATTACACCGCTCCAATTTGAAGCCCTCACTCTGAAAGCATGCAGGCACTGCTAATGTGAAAGGCTGGACAGGAGGGAGTTTAAGGCCTCTGAAATGCTGCGCGTGTGTGTGTGTGTGTGTGTGTGTGTGCGCGCGTGCTTGGCGTTTGTGTGAGAGAAACAGAGATGAACTGATGGAAAGAGGAAAGAGATGCTAGTCACGATGCTAGCCCTTTATTTCTCTCTGGCCTCTTGAAGATGAATTTCAGAGCAACCTGTCCGCCCCAGTGGGGGGGGGGGGGGCACTGTGGGGATCTGTGTGTGTGTGTGTGTGTGTGTGTGTGTGTGTGGGTGGGAGGAGAGGGCACCTTTCTCGGCGTGGTGATTGATTACAGCGATCTCTTTTCTTCCTCGTTGTCCCACTGTCCGTGTCGCCGCTGTTTAGCCAACCTACCACCCACTCACCCTGACGACCCCAGACCCCCCCACCCCCCGACTTGCTCGGCTCTGACATGGAGTCTAGACGCCAGTGACACAGGCGTAGCCTTGTTGAGCTGGAGTGGGTAGCTGGTTGGGCCTGGGGAAGACTGGGCGCTCTCATTAGCACATTAGCACGTCTCCTTCTGCTTGTCCCCGGGGAGAACTCGAAGAGCCACACTGCGGTAGGCGGCGTGATGCGAGTCCCATAAATCCTCGCTGAAGGACAGCTCAAAGGACATGGGTGTTCTGTCCTTAATGTGTCCAATGAACCAAGCCCTGGTGAGCTCGGTACACAAACGAGCTTGTTGATTTACGGTTGTGCCGGGAGGGTTGAGATTTTTGCCGTGCTGTGTTCGGCCACGAGGTCCGCTGTGCCTGTGAATGGATCTTAGCAGGCAGCTTGGCTGACCCTGGTTAAGCTCAGATTTTGCCCCCCAGGTGGAAATGTGCTCCAGCCATCTGATGCGTCCCTGAGAGAGCAGCTCGTGGAGACTGGCTCCCATCCAGCGCACCAGCACAGTTTCATGAGTTTCGAAACGAGCTTCAAGAATCCCTGTTGCATGGACATGTTTGTGAGGACGGCGTCTGCTGTGAGGCGAATGAACGAGGAATGCTCTTAAGATTTCATTGGATGGAAAATAAAACCTTCGTTGGCTTCATGCTATTGGCCTGGTCGTGTCCTCTGGAGGATCCAGCCAGTCCGGGTAGTCTGAGGTAGTGGGTGGTGGGGAAAACCCGAATGGGTGGCCCAGATTAACGAAGATTACACAATTACATGCCACAGGATGACCGTAGGAGACACGGGGCCCAGCTGAGCGTCTCAGGCCCCTGCTGGAAATCTCGACCAGTATGGTATCGTTGCGCCTTTGTGCCTTCACATCTGAGCCCGTGTACAAGACGAGTCGACCAGCCTCATCGGAGGCAGAGGGAACTACCCAGGAGGGCTTGCGGGCTCTGCCCTGTGTCAGCCGGGGACGGCTGGCTGGGTGGGGGGGGCAGACGGCCATCCTGACGGATCCACCACGTGTGTCCTCCCTCTCGGCTGAGACGGGACAGGAAGCGAGGTGCACTTCCTCTCCTCCAGCCAACCGGGGGGCGGAGACCTGCGTTCCTTCCTACCCCCTAAATGAGCCCCGCTGCCTCTCCCTGCTCTCCTGCCCTGCAGCTGGGGTGCGAGCACTCAGCCCGACTGACCTTTTACCCCGTCGCCATGGCGAGCAGCGCCCACCCAGATGCCGCTTGGTGGTCGTTGTGTTTGAGTGCAGAAGCACTGCAGTCCTGAGGTTCTGATGGAGATTCATCTGCGTTTATGTGACTGGCTGTCTGGGGTTTCCGTCAGCACTGCCCAGTATTGGAGGTGTGCGTGTGTGTGAGTGCGTGTGTGTATGCGTCACACCTTATGTAACACAGAGGAGGCCAGGTGTGTGACTCTCCCAACACGGTGACCATGGCTGAGTGGCATTGTTGTGTGTGTGTGTGTGTGTGTGTGCGCGTGTGTGTGCGCTCGTGCAGGTTAACAGCTCGGGAGTCTTTTGAAGCCCATGAGATCCCTGATGAGAGGTCGTCAGGGTCAACCAGAACTTCTCTCCCTACAGCCCCCTCTAATTTCAGCCTTCTCCAACCCCCCTCCTGCCCTACCCAGCTCCCCACCGTGGGAACCTGCACCTGTGCCCCTCCCACGCCTGACCGAGTCACACTGTGACCTTCCTCTCTCTCTCCCAGGTTCAGGACTGTGAGGTTTGGGGCGGGTACAGGTGGCTGTGACCAGCAGCGCTGCAAACCACACAACCTTGTAGAAAACGCTTCGAATACACGTCAGCTGCTGGTGACTCGCTGTGGCAAAGGGAGGCGTTTCCTGTAAGCCCAGCTGGGTGGTGCTGGTGGTGGTGCTGGTGGTGGGGCTGATGAGGTCCCACTACCTGACATGGAACTGAGGTGGTCACTTGTCCTTAGCTTGTTTTTAGCTGGTGTGTGTGTGTGTGTGTACGCACATCCTCATTCTCAGGCTTGATAATCAGGACTCTGATCAGTAGGCTGGCTTCCAGAAAGTGCTCTGTAAAGCGGTGAGTGGTGACATCCGTCTGCACGGATGCCTATTTCTGGGGTGTTTGTGTGTGAGTGAGACAGAGAGAGTTGCTAGGGAGGGGTGTGTGTGTGTGTGTGTGTGTGTGTGTGTGTGTGTTGCTAGCGCGATGTTCCTAGAGAGTCAGGGAGCTCGGCTGGATGGCCTGTCGGAGGAGCAGCATTTGGGTGGAGGTCTTTGTTCAGTGCTCCCCCTCCCCCCTCCCTTTATCCCCATCCAACCATTTGGGCAGCTGTCACATAATCCAGCTAATCAGAGCCAGAGTGTGTGGGAACAGGACCGTGCCACTGATGACACACACACATGGGGTCTGACTTTAGCACCTTTCCACAGTCAGTAGCAGACACATCCCACCCTTGCACTGTGTATCCTGCACCAGTGCTTACTGGTGCGACACCAAACTAATGCATTCTTGCACACAGACCCACACCCAGACGGGGGCACCACCCCACCACCCGGGGGATGGGTGGAGAGGTCACAAGCCCCATTGCATGCCGTGATCCACGGCCGCGTGAAATAATCCATCTTTTTAAGGCGCATCTGTCGTGTGGGTGTGCGGCCGGGAGACCCCACACAACAACCCAGACAGACCTGCGCCGTTAATCCCGCATCATCCAGGCCAACCTGTGAGCTGGTCCAGCGCCCAGCTCACACAGTGTCGCACAGTGTGTGTAGCAAAGCTGAGGATGGGAGCGTGTGTGTAATATCGAGCGTGTTTCCATCGCGCTTCAGCACGCCGAGCATCAGAGGTAGGTCACGTGACCTCTCATTATCGCCAGTGATCACGTCATGATGCGATTTCGGAGCATAATGAGCTGGTGTCGTCGCTGCTTCCGGAACACCAGCCTGCTAAACACAGAGATGACTTAGGTCGCCGGGCCCAGAGAGGCGGTTTTGGTCGTGTGGACGTGAGGCGGTGCCAGAACTCTGCGGCGGCGTGTCCCACTGACACCGCCTTACCTCATTTGTTTACGCAGCGCTCGGTTTCCGTTAACGAGCGAGTCCTTTGAATACTGTTTCCAGGGAAATGTGAGCAGCCTGGAGTCGATCGCTCGCCATAGGAAGTGGCTGGTTCTGAAGCTCCAGGCATGTGACCTTGCAGGCTGAATAATTGACCATGCGGCCGGCGGTGTCTGTTTACGCGCAGCATCTCCCTATTGTGGCCGGTTGCCTTTTTTAAAGGTGAGAAAATTACAGGTTGTTTTTCCTGCGGTGGTAACTCTAACGAACAAACACAGTTTGGCATCGAGCTCGTCTAGGGGCGGCTGTGAGAATCACTGAAAAGTGATGTCTGATCGGCGGTGAGTTTGCGCAGCACCTGGAGAGAGTGGAGACTTGGTCCTGGAACGAACACGCTGGCCTGTGTAATTGTGCTGATAGGAAGGCATCGTGGTTGCGTGTCGGGTGCATGTGGCCGTATGCAGAGGAGAAATGTCGTCTGCGATCCTCCCCCATCGCTGGCCGCTGTCCCTGTTCGTGATCTATTGCGACCTTTGAGCTCATCTGAAGGAGAAGGATTAAAGTAGTGGATGTAGGAATTTGATTCTTGTATGTATACGGTCCAACGGAGTAACTACATCCTTCGCTTGGTCAGTGCAGACGTGGCCATATGGTGTTTGGGTGAATAAATAGCATGAATACATTACACCCAAAATGGAAGCAGCATCCTTCGCTAATGGGTCTTGTTCCTGGAGTGTTTGAATAGTGCAACTCTTGAGGTGTCGAACAGGCTTCATGATACGCAAGCACTTTGTGCATTATAGTGATGAAATGGGGGGAAAAGTGCTATTAAGCCACTGCTATTAAGAACATTGTTCATACCACGTCACCATGCTGTGAATGATGTGACCTCATATCTCTCTCTCTCTCTCTCTCTCTCTCTCTCTCTCTCTCTCTCTCTCTCTCTCTCTCTCTCTCTCTCTCTCTCTCTCTCTCTCTCTCTCTCTCTCTCTCTCTCTCTCTCTCTCTCTCTGCAGCGGTCGTACACGCTCATCCTGGAAGCCTGGGACTGGGACAACAGCACACAGCACGGTGAGTATCACCTTCTGTTCGGCCGAACGTGTCCGCCTTTGTTCCGGGGCTTTGGTAACCGGCTGCTTCTCTTTGGCTGTGTAATGGATGACACTGACGTAACGGTTTTTTGACTCATCTTGAAAAGATGAGACTGTGATGAGATGTTTTTGTCTCTTCGGCTGAAGGGCCACGACATGTGCCAAAAGCGAAAATTGCTGCAAGGACGCCTGCTATAAAAAACCCCTTTGGGATGAGTCATTAACAGGAACCTCTGAGGGGTGTGTCTCCAGCTCTGAGGAGCACACGCGTGCACTGGTGGCTGTCGAGCGGAACGCTCCAGTCCTCTGCCAGCAGCGTGAAGATCAGTGGTGTTAAGAGTCTTAGTAAAGCTGCGGGGGGGGGTAATGCAATAGGATCGGTAAGTTGATCAGATGATGAGTTGGGTTTCCAGAACATTCCTAAAGGAGGGTGAGAGCGAAAGCTACAGGCGTTCAGGGGGGCATGTACAGACTAACACTTCACACGCCCTGCGCTTCATCAGGGCTGCACATGCTCACTGCAGTCACACCACACACGAGTTGGAGCCCTGGTGAAGCGTCTGCTTGGACTAACCGTCCCAGAAGTCTGCTGTGTCTCGATGAGGTGTTGGCCGATTATTGGCCTGACCAATCGGAGCCGATATTATGCATCTGCCTGATTAACTTTAAACGTGTTTTATTGCTGATAAGTGTTTCAGGTGTTGCATGTATGCAACCATAATTAAACCAAAAAACCCCACACCTCTGTGGTCTGGCCCAACGTCCCGCCCCCCTGGACCCATCCCACTACTGGATTGGTAGCAATGTGAGCCGCATGTCGATTAGGTCCAATCAAACGTTGTTTCCGGTGTTTGTGCGACACATGGCACAGAAGCAGCACCTACATTTGCCTCCGCGGCCAGAGGGGCGGTAAGGACGTGCGGAACGGCACAGCTGCCAATAAGCACCGTGTGTTTGATCATGTGACTTCACTCACTCGGACGTGTGCGCACACACCTTGAGGTGATGTCCGTCTTCGCTTTGCTTGTGCGGCTCCCGCTAACCGAGGCTTGCAGTACGATGCCAGCTTGAGACCTTTGTTTGGCGCGAGTGAGGCGTCTGTGCACGGGAGCAGACATGTTCTGGTTCTGCCCAGCAGTTCTATACCTCAGAAACAGGACAGAACTGTATTCTTGCTATATCATGCAATCTACAGACGTCCCACTGGTCATAAATGTTTTGGAATTTTAAAGTCTATTCCAGACGTGGAAAGTTAGGGGACTTGGTCGTTTTGGGGGCCAAATCGTGGAATATTCCTGTGGTATCTGTACATTTGTTACCATTTTTCAAAATGTTGTTTCCAAGTATTGTGTGAGTTGTTTCTATGGTTACTTAATTTTTCCACACCCATTTCGCAAAAGCAGCATTAACGCAAATCTTGACAAAGGTCGCGGCTAGAATTGGGAAACGCTCATCAGTGTTTGAACTTTTCAGAGTACAAAACTCCTCAGATGTTGTTTTAGATTAAACCATGCGGGCAAATCACAGTCGCCATTAGCGAGATGCTAACGGATATTGTCCCTCCTACAGGAGGAGCTTCTGTACAGTTCAACCCCCATTCCAGTTGTCACTGTGGGAATAGTTTTCATTGTGTCTCTGTACACGTGGATTACCGGGGTGAGTCGCATCTGGCGTGAAACGGCAAGTGTGGATACGTCTCCGTGACTGGTTCTGCCCCCTTGTCTGCTGTGGACTGTAAAGATAGTATAACTGTCATTCCTGAAGTGATTTGGGAAGCATTTTTGTAATTTTAAGCTTACTTTTTACATTATTTTAAACTCCCTCTACAAATATCAGATTTGTGGTAAATGAATATCGGCCCCAAATATCTGTTGTCTTGATTGCTAATAATCGGCGCTGTGAAGGACTTACTAGAAGATGGTGTGTGGACTGAGGCACCTCCTGCCCCCCACGGAGCAGCTCAGCCGGGTCTGACACGATACTGACTGTGTGTCCTGGCCAGCCCGCAAGGGTCCAGCCCGCAAGGGTCCAGCCCGCAAGGGTCCTCCGTCGAGGCCTGCGGACTGCAGCGCCATCAGGCTGCAGCTGTATCCTGTTTTCCCCTGCCCCTCCGCCCGCACCTCCCCACGCCTTTGTCTCGCTTCAGGAATTGTCGGTAAGAATGGGCTGGAGTGCAGGAATGTAACATGTGCGAGAGAAGCCGTCCTGCTGGCCAACGAGAGGGCCCTCGCAGGGGCGTTTGATGTGCGGATGTGATCAGCAGGATCACGGCCTCTGGACAACTCGGCCAGCGCTAAGTCATTGCGTCCTGTTTTCCTGCCTCCTTCCTCTCGGCGGGACCTGAGACGGCGTCGGCGGGCAGGACGGAGAGGCTCTCCTCGCGGGTCCTGCCGCCCCGTCCTGTGTGGGGACGGCCGCCGCGCGTCGTTGCCCCTGAGGCTGCGCTGGGCGCGCGCTGTGGGGCGTTTTTATTTTAGCGCGGCGCGAGACTCCCCAGAATGTTCAGTACAGACGGCAGCCAAGCAGGTGTCTCCCAGCCAAGCTGCAGAGGCATTCGTGCTCAAACAGCTGCTGTGTAATTGAGTGGTTTCCTGACAAGGGTCCAGGGGTGCGGAGAGGCTGGATGGGGGGGCAGGGGCTTCATGTTTTCCACCCTAGTCTCACCTAGTTCACAACTGTCCACGTTGCCTCTGTTCATGAGATTCCATTAAAGGTCATTTATATCCATATAACTAAAGCCAGTTATACAAAGGTCCTTCTGAAAGCAGAGGCCTCCCATCAGCCTCTCCAGCCCTGCTGACATCGTGGAGAAGGGTCTGCCCTGGCCACTCGCCCATCCCGGCTCTGCGTGGAGGTGCAGACGACACCAGCGCCAGAACCGGGCTGGGCTCTGCTACCGAGCCTCAGAACCTCGCTAGCCACGGTGTGTGGACGGCTGCGCCCACCGTATGTGTTGCCGTGCGCAGGAAATGCAGCGCGTTGCTTTGCTGCTCCGTGTTCGGCCCATCTGGATGCCGTCCAGAACGTGGGCCCGGTCCCTCCGCCCGGCGCCGACCGCAGCGCTGAGACGGCTCCTGCTCGGGGGGAGGATCTCTGGGCACTGCTGGCTACGAATGCCAGCTAGGCTGTTAGGCTAGGCTCACAGCCTGTACACAGGCCCACAGTGCTGTTCTGGTGCTTCATCACGCGTTAAGGATGCCAAACGTATTTCATGAATGCAAAATGAATGTAACGCATGCTTCTATAAATTTGACAGTAAAGTGAAATGTTTAGTATGGCTGCCAGTTTTCTGCTGTGTGTGTGTGTGTGTGTGTCGTGGGACCCCACAAGCCTCAGGAAAGGTCCTCAGTATTGTGTTTACAGGAAGGGCTCTGGTTGGCTAGTGTTCATACGCTGGGCAGAGCAGCAAAACCTCATTGTTCTTTATCTGGAAGCACCAGGGCTATTTCTGTTTTGGTTGCTTAATTCGTCTGACGTCGTCAGTGGACGGGGAGGAAGGGGTGTCTGAGTGAGTGTGTGTGTGTGTAAGAGTGAGTTGGTAGGGAGTGTTTGTGTGCGTGTGGGGGGGGTGTGTGAAGGTGGTGCAGAGGAAACTGCCCCTGCTTCCAGTGTGGTTATTTGTCGTTTCTGATGCCGTGGCGATAAAGATGCCCTTCTGTGTTGGACTTGGCGGAGGGAGCAGGGGCGATGCCTGGCACAGCTGCGTCGTCAGGGGGAAGAGCTCGGCTCTTGAGGGTGGGGGGGGGTCCATTAGGGACTGGGGTGGGGAAGTCAGGTGCTCCTGTGCTCTGGAGACCAGGCTGCCCGACCCGTCTGCTCTGGTGGGTCTCCCTGGTGCCGGCGCTCCCACTGACCAGGCTGAAGCCGGTTCCTTCTTGGCTCTGCATGTGGGCTGCACGAGTGGCCCGTATCCTTCCAGCGGGGACGTTGGCAGCTGAGCCGCTGTGCTGGAGTCCTGGAGCTGCTCCCTGTGTATCTCAGTGCTGCTGCTTTAGTTTTGGCGGTGGCATGTGTGTGTGTGCGTGTGGTGCGTGCTTGCGTGCTCCTGTGTGTGTGTGTGTGTGTGTGTGTGTGTGTGTGTGTGTGTGTGTGTGTGTGCTTGCGTGCTCGTGTGTGTGTGTGCTCTTGTGTATGTGCGTGTTCATGCATCTGTGTGTGCAAGCGCTGTTGTGTGTGTGTGTGTACCTGCATGCTTGTGCATGTTTGCACTGTGGTGCATGCATGCTCATGTGTCTGTGCGTGCTGTTTTGCATGCATGCTTGCGTGAGGGAGTGTGTGTGTGTGTGTGTGTGTGTGTGTGTGTGCTGATGTGCACGTGTAGTGCTTGTATCTGCTCTTGCCTGTGTGGGAGTGGATGGGAAGGACATGGAGTGATTTATATTCCTCTGAGTGCTTGTTAAAATTTCCAGCGCCACCCGCAGTAGCCGACCCCCCCCCCCCCCCTCGTTAACGCCACTCCCCTCTGCTCCCTCCCCAGGCGAGGAGCTGCTGATCGAGCGTCACGCTCACACGGGCATGGTGAACCCCGGGGACCACTGGCAGGTTATCACTCACCCTGGCGCCACTGCCCACCTGGAGTACCGCATCCGGGTCAAGTGTGACGAGAACTACTACGGCAGCAAGTGCAACAAACAGTGCCGTCCCCGTGACGACTACTTCGGCCACTACCGCTGCGACCCGTCCGGGAACATCGTCTGTCTGGAGGGCTGGATGCGGCACGACTGCCGTACCGGTGAGGTTCTGGGCCGGCCCGGTCCGATCACTTCTGTTTCACTCCTGCTGCGTTTCCCAAGCCTGCCCCTGTTTGCGCTTGGTCCCACCTCCCCGCGCACCTGAGCCAAGCAGTCAAAACACTCAAAACCCGGCATAAGTGCACGGAGAACTGGGGTAAAGCGAAAATGTGGACTGGAAGCATTGGGTCCGGACTGGGTGCGTTTCCCAGCCAAATGTGGGTGGAGATGTAAGGTTATTAGCAGATCCAGCTAGCCGTTCGGCTAGCACAAACTGGCTATTTGGCCTGCGTTTTGCACAGAAGTGTCAAGGGTGTTCGGGCCCCTGAGACCTATTAAATTGTGACCTTTAGCACAAAGTAACGGCTGCCTGCCCACAGTGGTTTCACAGCCCAGTAATCTTTATTCCTTAGTCTAAGGTAAGATGTTTGTGTAAACGACACCTCCGCACACCTGCACTCACACTTTCCATTGGGTAAATTAGCTGAGTGCAAGCTGGAAGGGGTGACGTTTTACGTGGTGTCCTCATATAAACAATTTGTTAGCTGGGGGTGTGGGGGGGGAGGCTCCTCCCCACCTCTACTCCCACGTGTGTGTGAGGGTGCAGGGGCCATGAGGCACTAAATCAGCACCAGGTTATGAGGAGCTGGTGGGTGGGACTGGTCCTGTTTACACTGGGCCATAAATGTGTTCCAGGGAGCCTCATGAATTCTCACATCTAGTCATAGTGGGTCAGTGCAAACAAACAAGGCTGACCTGTGTTTCTCTCCTCCTCTTTCTCCATGCCCCCCATCCATCTCTCTCTCTCTCCCTCTCTCTCTCTCTAGCGATCTGCAAGCAGGGCTGTAATCTGATTCACGGAGGCTGCTCCAAGCCTGGCGAGTGCACGTAAGTGGCTGAGTGCTCTTCATATTCAGTTAGTGAAGCTGATCTGATTCCTTAAGTTCAGCAGGCCATATGTGTGCGTCCAGATAAGGGGGGTGACCCCTTTACATTAATGAATGAGTACGCCGAGTCCCGCCATTGTGAGCTGCTCCGGCCGTGTTTTGATCGTGGCTGAACCAGCTTCCTCCAGAGGAGAGCAGTAATTGGAACGGAAATTTGGAAAGTCACGTTGCTGCCGACCCGCCTAGTTGGAGCATACTGGGTCGCCGCGGTTCTGCTGCGGGCGGTGTCCTTATTGAACTGGCACGAGAGGGCGGGAGCTCGTCTGGAGGTCCGAGGGGAGATCGCCCCAGGACGCGTTTTGCACATCTTCTGCTATCGCTCATTTTGCGATCCAGTTTCCCAGAAATGCTTTATGGGTGTGAATTTCATGACCGGCATGAAGTATGTTCTACCTGCGCTGCTTCTCACCTCCGGGCACAGAGGCAGATGTCTGATGTGGAAATTCATATGATAACACTTCGAGCTCATACATAAAGATAAATTTCAAGTGGTTTTGAACATGCCAAATATCAGCGATTACAGATTATATGATTCAATAATCACTGGGCGTTTTCTGTCTAAACAATTCAAATTATCTAAAGTGTTTTGCTATTTAAGAATATGTGGGTTTATGGTTTGCCTGGAATTTCCCAGTACTGCCAGGATTACAGTAGTGCCCTGATGCCCTGGTGCCTGCTCCACCCCCTGACGCCCTGCTGCCAGCTCCACCCCCTGACGCCCTAGTGCATGTTCCCTGTTGGAAGGCAGCGTCTCTTCCTGGAGCGCAGTTTCCTCTGCTGGGGGTGTTTGTGCGCTCGTCTGACGTGACCGTACCCTTCCGGCCTTGGACTCGCGCTCGGATCGCCACGCTTCCTCACCCGCAGGAAGAACCTGGAGCCCACCAGCACCAGCACCAGCACCAGCACCAGCAGCACCACCTGGGGTGTTTTGGCCGAGACATGCCCCAGCGCACCCCTCTGCCTCTAACCTGCCCAGTCTTGGTTTTTGGATTATATCTCCGGGTCGCTCCAGGAGACTTTGTTCTGCGACACAGACCGGAGACGGAGTGTTCTGACGCACCAAGGCCTGGGGCGAAGGAGAAGAAGAAGCTTCTGGGCCTGGGAGGGAAGGACGAAGAGGGAGGAGACGTTCTGTCACAGCGTCTCGTTGGACGTGCACGGCAGACATCAGCCACTCGGACGCTGGCCTTGTTGGAGCGCTGGCCTCGGCGCTGAGTGGTAATCGGCGGGGCAATGCGCACTCTGCCGTTCCACATGGCACATGCGGGAATGTTAGTCCGCTGGATGATCTGGGAAAGGTTGTGTGGAACGACTGCAGACTTGTCTTTGAGCTTGAGGGCTCCCCAGCCAAGAGGCCTTTTTTTTTTAGTGAAGGAGCTCACGTTTGGCAGCGCTTAGCAACAGGAACCGCCCCCGAGCTGGTGTGATCTGCAGCTCCTGTAAGTTTGCCCGGCCAACCACTACACTGCGCTGTTGGATGTAGGCACCACGGGACTGGGCGTGTCCTGCTGTGGAGACGAGCCCTGTCTTGTGAAATATTAGGTGGTGATTTACTGTCACGCAAATATTTGCAAATAATGATTCAGCCTCTTTTTGTACTCGTCCATGGTTTTGAAGATTCATGTCGACTTTGAGCTCCTGGTACAATAGATGACGCTTGTTTTCTGTTTAGAATTGGTCAACAGCAAATCACTTATAAACATGTGCACTGGTGAGTGTGCAGATTATTACTGAAATGCACAAAGTTTAATAAACTAACAGTAATAAAGTAAAAGCATATTTTCATCCAAGCATAATTGCATCCATTATATAGACACATTATATAAAGTTTTTGATGATGCTTCCTTAATGTTGATAAATCACGGAGGGTGATACAACTGAGGTGTTTATATTTACATTTACGGCATTTAGCAGACGCCCTTATCCAGAGCGACTTACAAAAAGTTTATCAGCAATTTGAAGCTACGTATGAGTACGAAAAGTTTTGGAGGTACGTCTGCAAATTGCCTCCAGCAGAAGTTGCCTACAAGATGTTGAACATGCTGTTCCCACCCATAAAGGACAGAGCTATAAATAATAAAATCCAATCAATCACTGATTAGGGTGGTCTATGGAAGGTCTATGGACGCCTCTCAGTTATCACCTTGCTTTGACAAACCAAGAAATATAGTCTCATAACAGAATGGACCAGGTGCTGTAGGGCAGGGAAGCTTTGTGTTCAGGTCGATTTGCCTTGAGCCATCTGAAGAAAATCTACTCAGTTTTTAGCAAGATAGTGGAATCTTAACAGTCGAGCACAATGGATTACTGTTGGTTGAAATGATCTTCCCCACGAGGGGCCATCATGGACTTACGGGCGTCTAGTGGAGATGATCGAGGCTTCTGTAGGAAGGTCTGCTTCTCTGTTGGGCTCAGAGCCTGCTGTTCAAAAACATGTTCTCTTCTGGACAACATGAAATGGAAGGATTGTCGTTTTCTCAGCTGCAGGAGTTTGGTGTAGGCCAGCAGGTCTCTGGGGAGGTCTGCAGGGGGCTGAGCTGCAGCTCCGGAGCGTCTCCACGCCGCCGGCTGGAGTTTGGCCGTCCTCGTCATACGGGCGGCTTAAAATAGCCCGCTCAGAAATGACGAGACAGCTGAGGCGGAGGGCAAGGAAACCACTGGCCTTGGGATGGCGCAGCTCTGCTGTAAAGCGGAGATTAGCTCCCCCCGAAACCGCCCTCCTCCACATCCCCTCCGGCTCCCGCCGAATTCCCCACGCGGAGGGCGCCTGTTTATGAGCCCGGGGCCGTCGTTGACCTCTGACACCCTGCAAGGTCGTCTCCTGCCAAGATTAGCCGTCCGGGGGCACAGGAGTGACGCAACGAGCCGTGTCTGGTGTTGCCGTGGGTTGCCGGATGGGTCCTGCTTCTGACATGGCGCTTCTTGTGGTTGGCAGGTGTAGTTATGGCTGGCAGGGGCAGTTCTGTGACGAGTGTCTGCCCTACCCCGGCTGTGTGCACGGGACCTGTGACACTCCGTGGCAGTGCAACTGCGAGAAGAACTGGGGCGGCCTGCTGTGCGATAAAGGTAAGGCGCACGCGGTCAGGAGTGCACACGTGACCCGCGGAAATGCACGTGGCTCCGGTCAAAAGAATGAAAAGCGGGGGGGGGGGTAAAAAAGCATCGATGCAAGTGTCCGACAGCCGTACTCGGCTAGCGAGCTCATGCCGCACGTAAGAATTTCCGTCACGTACGTGGAGCCGTTTGGCTTGGCAGCGATGCGTGTGTGGCTGGGGGGTCACGTGATGGAGGGCTCGCGCTTCCCGGCCACACGCTGCATATCGATGTCGTGATCGGAGCGCCACTGGGACACCTGATAGCCTGGCGGGCATGCAGCCTAGAAGGAGCTATTAAGGGCCAGGTGCCCGTCACGTCTCCTAGCCCTCACCACTCGTTTTATTTATTTACCTGCCCTTCCGCATTCCCCGTGTGTTTATTATGTTGTTTGTTTGTTTATTTTTCTTGGTGCGGGTGGATCTCGTGCGTGTCCTGACGGCTGTCTTGCGTCCCCTTGTGCAGATCTGAACTACTGCGGTACCCACCACCCCTGTGTGAACGGAGGCACCTGCATGAACTCCGAGCCCAACGAGTACAACTGCGCCTGCCCAGAGGGCTACTCCGGCAAGAACTGCCAGATGGGTGAGTGTGGTGCTGCTCCAGGCGCCACGGAGCGCCACGGGTCGGCCAGACGTCGGCCGTGCCAGACGTCGCTTCCGCTTCAGGGGGAGAACAGCGGCGGAAGGCCTCGCGTACGCGGAGTGTTAACTGGGTGTGGGATTGTGTTTTGCAGCTGAACATGCCTGCGTGTCCAACCCGTGTGCTAATGGTGGCACCTGTCACGAAGTTCCTACGGGCTTTGAGTGCCAGTGTCCCCCAGGATGGGAGGGTCCCACCTGCGCTAAAGGTGTGTGTGTGTGTGTGTGTGAAAGTGTGCGTGCGTGTGTTCTCTATAACTTTATATCCTTGCATTTTTCTGTCTTGCACTTTCTCCCTCCCCCTACACACACACTTTCACACACACACACACACACACACACACGTCCAGATGCAGTGGCCAGCCTGAGTGTCTATGTGGTACATGGGGCTGGGTTGGGCTATTGGGCTGTTGGCCCTCCCTGTGGGGGGTTCCTGAGGCAGCTCAGCCTAGCTGAGCACCCGTAGCTGGATTAGGCCACAGCGATCACATCACCAGGGCAGCAGGGGATTTGCATAATCTGCCTTCGTTTGAAGTAACCCGCTTTTGGAGCTGCAGGTCAGGAATGCAGTGTGTACCCTTCACCCCCTCTGCACCTTACTCCCTCAGTTCTACATTGGGCCCACCACTCTACAGCGCCGCCCTATCTCACATCATCTGGCATGACGACCGCCCTCTGTGTCTGGGGCTTTTGTCGTTGTTGTCGTGGCGTCTCTTTCCTCCTGATCCTGCTGAATATTTAACCAGCTAATATTCCCGAGCTCGCTGCACGGACACCTGGGTCACTGCACCAGATCTTGCCGAGTTCCCCTCTCGAAGCTGCAGGAAGCGTCGGTTCAGGAAGCGTCGGTTCAGGAAGCGTCGGTTCAGGAAGCGTCGGTTCAGGCCGCTGTATTGCTTCGTCGAACGGGAGACTTGAGAGGAAGAGGACTATATTAGGAAGAGTAGCTGTATGGACCAAATGTCCATGTGGACTCTAATGGCCACTGCTGTCGTCGCGTCGCTTTCCTTCACCCAGTAGCTGCCGTGTGCCGTAAGTCACGTGCAGACATCTGTCGCCATCACCGTAGCAACAGGAGGTTTGCCTACTGGAATTCTCCCTCTTTACAACCCATGAAGGTGGTACCTCCCCCTCCCCCACCCTGGCCTTCCCAACCACACACACACACACACACACACACATGATTAACCCACTTGCAGCCCCTTTATAGACCCTTATTCTTTGCAGTGGAGAGACTGTACTGTGTGTGGTGGACACAGAGGGAGACACTGGGGAGACCAGGCTGGTGTGTGGTGGACACAGAGGGAGACACTGGGGAGACCAGGCTGGTGTGTGGAGGACACAGAGGGAAACACTGGGGAGACCAGGCTGGTGTGTGGTGGACACAGAGGGAGACCAGGCTGGTGTGTGGAGGACACAGAGGGAGACACTGGGGAGACCAGGGTGGTGTGTGGTGGACACAGAGGGAGACACTGGGGAGACCAGGCTGGTGTGTGGTGGACACAGAGGGAGACCAGGCTGGTGTGTGGAGGACACAGAGGGAGACACTGGGGAGACCAGGGTGGTGTGTGGTGGACACAGAGGGAGACACTGGGGAGACCAGGCTGGTTTGTGGAGTACACAGAGGGAGACACTGGGGAGACAAGGCTGGTGTGGTAGTGGACACAGAGGGAGACCAGGCTGGTGTGTGGAGGACACAGAGGGAGACACTGGGGAGACAAGGCTGGTGTGGTAGTGGACGCAGAGGGGGACACTGGGGAGACCAGGCTGGTGTGGTAGTGGACGCAGAGGGGGACACTGGGGAGACCAGGCTGCTTGGGGCTGGTGGAGATCCTCTGGATGAGACTGAACACTGATCGCGTTTCAGCAGTGGAAGCAGGAGTGCTCCCTGTCTCTCTCACACACACACACACACACACACACTCTCTCTCTCTCTCTCTCTCTCTCCTTCCCTCCCCTGTCTCTGGTCGTATGGTATTGAGCACAGTCATGTTCTGTGTTGCAGACCTGGATGAATGTGCCTCCAGCCCATGTGCTCAGGGAGGGACGTGTATAGACCTGCAGAGCGGCTTCGAGTGCCTCTGCCCTCCGCAGTGGGCAGGGAAGACCTGCAAGATCGGTAAGACTGCGCAGACCTACCGCACACGCCGTGCTCTTGGGTGGATGTCCTGGGAAGGACATTAGCTTGTAGAAGGGGTGGGCGTTTCTTACAGGAGACGTGTAAGTGGAGGCTGAAGGTGTTGGATCAGAAGAAATGACCTTCAAGATTGTATTCATTTTGAACACTATACTGCTTGTCCATTAATTGGCTTTCCTGGCGGTACTGAATATAGAGATCAACCTCGGACTGCTTAGTATGGATCCGACCTGGGCAAGTCTGTCGTATAAATAATAAGGAGCTATTGGAATAGTGAAACAGTGTATTCAGGATTGTAAGCTTAATAGTTACAACACACTGGCCGTTCTTGACAAATCCGACCTTGGAAGAAGCATTGGAACACATCGCCTGTGTGGTGTGCCGGGATCCTCGGGGTCGTTCCTGTTATGTCAGAACATGTTTATAGATCCTCGAAAATCTCAAACGGTACCGTGAGATGTATTTGAGATTGAACTGAGGGGAAAAAAATGTAATCTTAGCATTCCATGATGCATGCCATTAATCGTTCATCACTCATCAACGTAACTGTTGCTGCACGCGAGTGATCTTGGCCTTGGTGAACGTAATCACGCTCGACTGTGGTGCTCGACTGTGGTGCTCGCATGCGTGGTGTGCTGTGACCGTTGCACAATCCCCATTTTGCTGGAGGTGGCTGAGTCATGTGACCTCAGGAGGCGGAGTCTGCGAGCTCCTCTCTGGAGTTGTGGGCTCTGTGGTGGAGGCTGTTGTCCTCCGTTGGGGCTCTCGTCAGAGGAAGTGAGGGAGGAAGTGGATCATGACCTGTAAACAAGCACAGTGAGGGGAAACCTGAGCTAGCTGCTGGCGGTACGGGATGAACTTTAGCTCGTGGCTCGCGTTTCGGCCCCCGTAGAGGCTCCCCCCCCCCCCACCTCCCCAGCTCAGGTGTCCCGCGGGACGGGAGCACAAGGCAGCAGGGTGCGTCTCACCAGCTGATCCTGCTGAATATTTAACCACCTAATATTCCCGAACTCGCTGCACGGACACCTGGGTCACTGCACCAGATCTTGCCGAGTTCCCCTCTCGAAGCTGCAGGAAGCATCGGTTCAGGCCGCTGTATTGCTTCGTCGGATGGGAGACTTGAGAGGAAGAGGACGAAATTAGGAAGAGTAGCTGGATGGACCAAATGTCCATGTGGACTCTAATGGCCACTGCTGTCCGTCTGCAGGCTGGTTCAGTGTTACAGGCTGAGGGAAACTGTGGAGCTTAATGGTGGTGGTGCTACCAAAGAAGACCTGCACTTTCTCTCTCTCTCATTCTCACTCATCCTTCGCTCTTTCTCTCCCTTAATCCACAGATGTGAATGAGTGTTTGGGGAACCCTTGCATAAACTCTTACTCTTGCAAAAACTTGATTGGTGGATATCACTGTGACTGCTTACAAGGATGGTCTGGACAAAACTGTGACATCAGTCAGTATCTCCACGTTGTCTTGCTGTCCTTACCCTGCCGGGTCCTTCTGCTGCACTCTTTCGTCCCTTCCTCACACACACACACACACACACACACCTTTACGGGCTGTGCAGTGAGCCGAACTGTGGCCAGGGTTTCCTCTCCAGGCACCTGATACTCTCTGCGGGGACATGTACACCACACAGGGCGTCATGGGCTTCGGCTCCTGTTGCATGCTGGGATGGGGCTTCCTGTTGACTAGCCCGTTGACTTGCACTGATTGGTTTGTGTTAACGTTCCCGCGTCCGCCTCACTAACCCCATGATCCGCCTCTCCATCCTCACTGCATGCTCATAATCAACGATGCGTACGGTTTGTGGTCCACGCCCCTTTTCTCGCTGTTTGGTTAACTCCGCCCCCTTTCCCCCCTCCCCCATTCTCACAGACATTAACGGCTGCCACGGACAATGCCAGAACGGAGCCACGTGCAAGGTACGACCCATCTCCAGCTCACGTGTGCCGCGGCACGCTCACGTGTGCCACCTCTCTTTCCTCCGTGACTCCGGCCGGCGGTTCCGTGGTGCTGACGCTGTGGTTTCCTCGCAGGAAGGTCCGCGGGGAGGGTTCCACTGCCAGTGCCCGCCAGGATTCGTGGGCACCCACTGCGAGATGCAGAGGAACAAGTGCGCCAGCGACCCGTGCCAGAATGGCGGGCGGTGCCACGCGGTGCTGGACGGCTTCGTGTGCGAGTGCCCGTCCGCTTACGCCGGGCTGCTGTGTGAGGTGAGCGTCGTCATCGTGACCATTTGACCCGGGCGTGGGAGGGGCTCCAGAAGGTCACCGCCAGCTCGAGTGGAGAGATCGCTGGCTGATCGTAGATGTTCCCGCTGTATCCGATGATGAGACCTTTCGCATCCGTTACGTCGGATCCTTGCGGATAGAAGTTGGCACCAGATGCCATTGCATCATTCTGCCTAGAATGGAGGTTTTCTCGGTACCATTCATGTGTTCCAGGGCCAGCGCTGCTCGGCTAAATCAGGACGCCGCCTCACATTTGTGTGTGTGTGATTGGCACAGATCGCCACTGCCAGGCCAGCGCAGGTGTGTGTGGGTAACTGGAGCAGGCGGCTAATTCCTGCTACTCTGCTCTTGTTGTTGGAGGGGCTGATGGGATACGCTGGTCTGGGGCCAGTTGCAACCCTGTAGAGGGCTTGAAGTGGATCTTGCTAGAGGTGTGGGGAGCTGGTCTGGGGCCAACCCCAGCTCACTGTACAGCCTAAAAATACAGGCCGTAGTGAATGAGGCAACTCTTATTTTGGCGGCCTGGCCGGCGTCCCGCGTGCAGCTCATGAGGCCTTGGGTTTTTTTTTTTCTTGTTTATTTGTTTTATTTATTTATTTTAAGTGTTCGCTCCCCTCCTGCCACGCCATGGTGCTCCTGCCGGCCCGCCGGGTCTCCCTGCCCTGCCTGCTCCCCCCGAGGTCCGTCGGGTCTGCCAGAACCAACATCAGTAGCACTCGTATGCTACTTTTAGGGCTCAGAGGTCGAGACTGGCGACAGCTCTGCCCTACACCGATACCCTTCTGCCCTTAGTGCCAGCCACCCTATCGGTCTGGATCTCAAGCCCAGTTCCCGTCCGGGAAAGGCTTCCAGCTCATGGTCATGTGACCCGTCTACGGCGCTTCCCCCTGTGCTCGCTGTGCCGTGGATGAGCAGTGCGAGTGGAGCTCAGCCTTCCGCTGTATACACTGCACATCCTGAATAAAATAAATAGAGTGCAGACGCAGGGCGGTGTGGACGTGGCCCCCGCAGGCCCCCGTAGGCCCCCGTCCAGCTCCGCAGCCTGACCCGGGGGCGCTGGGAGGGGGGGGGGGGGGCTCCGCGACAGGCCCGGCCAAACGCCTTACATGGCAACTGGCATGATGCGTCTCGCTCGCTCCCTCTGTGCCTTGTTTAAATTCCCGGCGAGCTGGACCCTCCCGGAGTCCAGCATAACAAACTGGAGAGACGAGCCGCGGCTCTGAAGCGCTGGGCGGCCCGAGTGCTGCAGTAGCTCTGTGCTGATTTATGTCCACACCGCTTTGGCTGCCCCGAATACTGAAATATTATGGGACGCAGATGATCGTCTCGCCTCCGTCTGCGAGCCTGAAGTCGTCTGTGTGGCCTAGAATGTTAGCGAGACCAAAGTGAGAGGGGGGGATCTTTGAGTGTGTGAAAGTGTTTCACGTCCCTGTTGAATCTGCCCAAGAGGAAAGGAAGGACGGTTAAGTTTAGCTTGGTGCTTTTGCTGTGGTCGGTCTCTGGTGAGGTGCTCTCCTCCTGTAACCCTCTGGCAGACGTCCACAGCTTACTCTGCTCTGTTTATCTCCAGAATTTAAGAAGATTGGCCTTAAACAGCTAAAGCCATGAGTAAATGAAAGACCCGCTCTCTCTCTCTCTCCCTCCCTCCCCCTCTGTTTACCCTTTGTTGACTTCTTCTCTTTTTGTTTACCTTTTTAAATTTCTGCCCTCTCTCTCTGTCACTCACTCACACACACACACACTCTCTCATCTGTGTGTAGGTGCATAGTGACACAAGCCCTTGTGAACCCAACCCGTGTAAGAACGAGGCACCCTGCCACAGTCTGCTGGGGGACTTTTACTGTGCCTGTCCTGAAGACTTTGAGGGCAAGACCTGTGCAGACCGCAAAGACCACTGCAGGACTGCCCTGTGTCAAGGTAGGACTTCCCAGTCCCGCACACACACTGCAGCTATGGGGACTCTCGTTTTGTGGTAAAGATGAACTGCTACACTGCACTGATCTACCAGGACATCTAAGGCTTGGATGTGATTTAGTGGGATTTCTTTAAGTCTCTTTACCCCCCCCCCCCACACTCTCTTACAGTGATTGACAGCTGTACGATCGCCGTGGCGAGCAACAGCTCGGACGGTGCAGTCAAGCGCATCTCGTCCAACGTGTGTGGACCTCACGGCCGCTGTGTTGGGCAGCCCGCCGGCAACTTCACCTGTACCTGCGAAGCCGGCTACACCGGCACCTACTGCCATGAGAGTGAGTGTCCCGCCCACCTCGCACTGCTTCCCTCTCCATAGCCGCCTTCACACACCCACCCCCACCCCCCCCCCCCCTCCCCAGACGTGAACGACTGTGTGAGCAGCCCGTGTAGGAATGGCGGCACCTGCATCGACGGCGTCAGCTCCTTCCAGTGCTTCTGCCCCGACGGCTGGGAGGGCAACCTGTGTGACCTCAGTGAGTCCGGCCTCCCTCCTCCACCTGCTCCACCTGCTCCGCCCCTCCACTGCGTGCACGCTCACCCTCTCCCTCCTCCGCTCTCCCCAGACGTTAACGAGTGCAGTAGGAACCCCTGCAAGAACGGGGGCCGTTGCCACGACCTGGTCAATGACTTCTACTGCGAGTGCACCGACAGCTGGAAGGGCAAGACGTGCCACTCGCGTGAAAGCCAGTGTGACGCAGGCACGTGCGCCAATGGCGGCACCTGCTACGACCACGGAGACGCCTTCCGCTGCGCCTGCCCGCCCGGCTGGACCGGCAGCACCTGCAACACGGGTGAGTTCTGGTTCTGACCCGCGTCACAGTGCTTGGGTAGGCGGAGCTCCTGTGGGCCTGCTGGTGCAGCTAGCGCTGACGCTGGCCCCTGTGCTTCTGTGCCCCAGCGAGGAACAGCACGTGTGCCTCCAGCCCCTGCGCCAACGGTGGGACGTGTGTGGGCGGCGGAGACACGTTCACCTGCATCTGTAAGGACGGATGGGAGGGGCCACACTGCGCCCAGAGTGAGTGACCCCACACGGCCTGAAGCTCAGCGCTCACCAAACCTCCATTAATAAGCTGCATTGGAGCTGTACAGAGATGCAGTGATTTCAGATACTGTAATATGTGACTGACTCTCTCTCTCTCTCTCTCTCTCTCTCTCCCTCTCTCTCTCTCTCTCTCTCTCTCTCTCTCTCTCTCTCTCTCTCTCCCTCTCTCTCTCCCTCTCTCTCCCCCTCTCTCTCTCTCTCTCTCTCTCTCCCTCTCTCTCTCTCCCCCCCTTTGTTCCATGCAGACATCAATGACTGCAACCCTCACCCCTGGTAAGTGAGTGTGTGTTGGTCTCCTGCAGCTGCACCACCCCTGCCTTTGCACCACCCCTGCCTTTACCCCACCCAACCCACGCCCTGGTGGCCCTGTTGTCTCTGCTGTCTCTGCTGTCTGTGTTGAACCTCCCCTTCCCTGTACAACACCACCCACTGTGAATACCCCCTCTCACATTGGCTTTCTGCCCAGTTCCACCCCTCCATTCTCTGGGAGCGGATACACGGCCTTGGGTAGTGCGGGGGGGTATTGGGGGGGGGGTTGTTAAAGACAGGGGAGATGTCCTTAAATCACCCCCTGAATCCGACAGTCCCAGAGACCCCAGGCCAGTTTTAATGGGTCGTACAATAAAGCCGCCGGCCCTTAAAGGTGCCCCCAGCAGTGGGGGGTGAGGGGTGGGTAGGGGGCATGGGCCACTCTTTTCTGCTTCCAGCCCTCGCCGCCCTCCTGCCATTCTGTCCCGCTGACCTGCGAGCAGGGGGGTTGGTGGGGGGGGGGGGCTTCCCAGCAAGGGGGCGGCGGGGATTAGCATGTGAAAAGTGTGGTATTGATGAAGGGGACGAGGCCTTTGTACCCCTCCCTGTCCCCCTCTCTGTGTCTTCGTCTCCCATTCTTCCCCGTTGGCCTTTCATCTCTGTCCTCTGCGGGCAGATTCGCCCCGTGTCTTTTATTTATTCTCTTATTTATTTAAACTTTGTGTTTACTCGTCTCTGTTTCGGCAGCTACAACGGGGGGATCTGCGTGGACGGCGTGAACTGGTTCCGGTGCGAGTGTGCCCCGGGCTTCGCCGGCCCGGACTGCCGCATCAGTGAGTATTCTGGGAAGAGTGGGAACGGGGACCACAACGAAAGGGCATCTGAAATGCCAGATTACTTAGCATCCTGTGCCCTTTGACCTCTTCGGGGGACAGGGGTCAGGACTTGCTTATGCACAGACAGAGGAGATGAATTATTCAAGTGGCAGAGAAAAAAAAAAAAAAGCCCCACAATTCCTAGCCAGTCTACAGGAGCACAGGCCTTGTCTTATCTGCTGCTGGAGCCTCTCGCATGGAGAACGTTCGGGTATCATGCAGGAATGGCACCCGGCCCTGCGGAGCGCCCCCCGCCCCCCCACCTCACAGCTCGGCTGTTTCTCCCCTGCAGATATCGATGAGTGCCAGTCCTCCCCCTGCGCCTACGGTGCCACCTGTGTGGATGAGATCAACGGTTTCCGCTGCATCTGTCCGCTCGGCCGCTCCGGACCGCGATGCCAAGAGTGTGAGTAGAACCCTCGTGTGCCACGGGTCCGATCCCGGGCCGACCGCAGGGTCTAACCGTTCCGCTGCGCCTTGGGCGTCCCGACACGCCGTTCACACTCTGCCTGTCCGTCTGCAGTCATAGGCATCGGGAAGACGTGTCACTACAACGGCCTGCAGTTCCCACACGGCAGCCGCTGGGACGAAGACTGCAACAGCTGCCAGTGTGCGAATGGCAGAGTGGAGTGTACCAAGGTGAGGGGTCATGGGCCCGCCCACCCGCCACAGGGCCCGCCCACCACAGGCCAACACCCTGCAACCATGACCATATACTCGTGTTGATTTTTATAGTATTGACACACGTGACCCCTGACCCCTCTCTCAGGTGGTGTGTGGGCGTCGGCCGTGCCTGCTCCCGGGGGCGGCGGGGCGCGAGCGCTCCACCTGCCCGGGGGGGCGTGAGTGTCTGAGCCACGACTTCCTCACCTGCCTTTCCCCCCCCTGCCACCACGGGGGCTTCTGCTCAAGCCCCGAATTCGGTGTGGACGTCCCATCCGTCCAGACCAAATGCGAGCCCAACACGGGTTACCTAGACAACAGCTGTGCTCGCATCACCCTCATCTTCAACCGGGACAAGCTGCCCACGGTAAGTCGGGGTGAGGGGGTGCAGTTGTAGCCAGGCAACGACCCGGACTGACCTCTCTGCCTTAACCTTTATCTGATCCTCAAATGGTTTCTATGCGGTCTGGCGTGTGAGCGCGATGCTTGTTTGTGGCGAGAGCTGAGCGTGTTTTTACATCAGTACTCTGCTCCTCCCAGGGCACCACGGTGGAGATCGTCTGCTCGGAGCTGAGGTACCTGCCCGCCATGCGCAACCTCGCCAAAGACGACGCCCTGCTGGTCCTGTGCGACCCCTCCTACAGCAGTCAGGACGCCGTGGAGGTGGCCATCGTAAGTCCACCGCCTCGTCTGTCCGCTGCTCCTCCATCGCTTCCGTAAGCCGCCGGCTACAATTTGTTAAACGGAGGGGGATTTGATTTCTGGTGGTCCGTGAACCTCCAGTGCTGATGAATGAGCATCCAGCCACGCTCTGCTGTTCACACCCACGGCGTCATCGCCGGGCTAGGAGCCAGCTGGGTCGTGTTCACGACACCGAACCGTCCAGGGCAGAGTGGAGAATAAGCTCCCTGGGTAAAGACGGTTCCGGTTCAGCCCGCGCTCCTAATAGTTGGCTTATGTCGGACAAGTTTACATTTGTGAGGCGCAAGACGCACGTCTGCGTTGTTGGCAGTAGATCTTCAGCTTTTGCTATGAGTCACTGTGGCTTTTGTGGATTGTAAGTACAGTTACATTTACGACGTGATGCAGATCCACAGCCAGCATCACAACACTACTGTACACTCCGACACGCCCAGCCACTCGCCCTAGCATGTCGGAGTGTGAGTAAAACCCAGTGGGGAAGTGAGGAGAATGACGATGGTAGACCACAGTGGTCACAGGCCCATTAACCAGCTGCTTCATGCACTCACCACCTCGGTGGTCTTGGTTAGGACTCGTGTTTGCTAGTTAATCCACGGCAGCGAGCGGTTTCTGGACGTCAATTGTCTTTCGCAGCGTCCCCTCCTGCCCGTCTCGTCTCCCTCTCGTTGTCTCCGTCTCCCTCTGATCCACACACACACACACACACACACTTTGCCAGCTCGTGTGCGAGCGCCTAGCCGCTCTGTGTAACATGGCTGTCGTTGGTGCTCTCCGCAGTCTCTCCAGCAGGGCGAGCAGCCGGATCACAGTCGCATCCAGGAGGTCGCCAGCGCCGTGGTCGGCACCCTGTCCAAACGCCACAACAGCACCGTGCTGCTGGCCATCATCGAGGTCAAGGTGGAGACGCGGGTCGTGCCCCAGTCTGTGGGTGAGTACAGCGAGCGCTCGGATCCGCCCCACACCCCTCACCCTACCGGGACTTGATGGGCGTGTCCTAAACAGCCCGGCGTTCCCCAGGGAAGCTTAGCGTGACTCATCTCACTCTGGGTGATGCTGAATGGGAACAGCATGACTAAGCAGAACTCACCGTCTGTAACCTTCCAGTCATTTATGACTCCTACAGAACCCTAAATGTGGAGGTCTGGTGACCTTGTCTGCTAGAGATCCAGTCATGTCCTCACCGGGACTTTAAATGGGCCTCGTGTGGAGAACTGGGTGGCCTTAAAATGACACGCTTCATTTACTGTGGAGTATTTCACTTCCTGGCATGTTTTGGGTAAGCGGTTGATGGTTTAACGGGGCTGTTAACAGGCACATTCACACTGTCTGTGGTGCAAAAAAAAACAAAAAAAAAAACAACGCGCTGGTTTTGCACACCGTGCCAACGTCTAACAGAAGCCTGTGTTGGTTGCCTAGGTTACCTGGTGACTCTGCTCTGCGTGCTCTTCTTCGCGCTCTGGTGCTTCTGCGTGATCGTCTGCGTGTGGTGGACGCGCAAGCGGCGAAAAGAGCGCGAGAGGCGCGAGCGGGCGCCCGTGGAGGAGAGCGTCAACAACCAGTGGGAGCCCCTACGTCCCGTCACACGGCCACAACACAAGGATAACCGTGACGCCGAGTACGAGCGCGCCAAGCTCATGGGACCGGCCGAGCACGCCCGCAACTCCGCCGCCGCCGAGGAGGAGGAGGAGGAGGAGGTGGAGGAGGTGGAGGTGGAGGAGGAGGAGCTGTGTGAGGAGTGGGGCGGGACACAGGGCGGCAAGCAGCCCGTGCAGACGTACTGTAAGGCGACGGTGCGGGTGGGCGGAGAGCGCGTCTGCACCACACGCAGCAGCGCCGCGCTCAAAGCGCCACACCGGACGGCCGCAAGCCCCAAGGACAACCGCTGGAAAAACCTCAACAGCGCCCCCTCTGGCCAAGACCCCAAAGAGCTGTGTGTATAGACGCTGCTGTGCGGCCAGGCCGAGGCGCACGGAGACGGGCTCTGTCGCTCTGTCGGAGACACGCAGGCTTCTGAGTTCGAGAGAGACTGACCATGTTCATTTTGTCCCCACTTTGTTTTGTATTTTTTTTTTCTGTTTTTTTAGCACTCTGTTTGTATTTCCCATGCAGAGATGTTGCAAATCTGGACGCTAAAGTGGACAGTTTTTTGTTTCTTTGTTTTTTCACCCCCTGTGATACATTATTATTATTTTATGTACATATGAAGCAAATTTGTTTTAGTTTTTAAGAAAAGGCAAAGATGGCCGACATTTTGTTTTCTTTTTTTTTATGCAGGGGGGAAAAGAAAATCTAAACTGTATAAAGATGTTTCTGTCGTTTACAGATCGTGTTTTTGTTTTGTTCTGTTGGATGGGGCAGCCAATGAGGTGCCCTGGTTCTGTGGACACGAGTCCGAATCTCCTCGAGCTTTTCTCCCATCCACCCCCCCCCCCCCCCCCCCCCCTCCACACCTGCCTTAACGAGCTGGCGGGTCAGGGCCCGCGGAGTGGCCGTCTGGATCCTGCTGTGTCTGCTCTCTTGGCTGACCGCTCTTTAAAAAGCAAAACAAAACATAAAAATGACCAGACAAACCAAAAGGGTTGCAGTATTTTGAGTTGGTACCAAGTGCCTTCTGACGAGCCTGTTTGCTTTCGCGTCTCGCTGCCGAGGTCGATCCCGATAGATCACTACAAACAAGGGTTAGGGTTCGGTTCTGAGCATCTCGCGTTTCTCCACCGAGGTATTTGATCAAAGAAAGACAAGAAGTCTGTAAATATATGTATATAGTAAAGGAGTCGCTGTGTATATGTGAATTTAGTAAATTAAGACAAGTCACACTTTTTTTATTACTATTATAATTATGACTGAAATTATATTTTTCTTTTTTTTTTTTGTTGTTGTTGTTTTTGTTTTTTTACAACGCCATTCCTTTTATTTAAGCCAGTTGACACAGGCAGGTTTTATAAGTATACAGCGTCCCACAGACAGAACAATAACGTCATCGGTGGTAATCCTTTGTTTTTTTATGTTGTTGGTTTGTTTTCACTTTAAAAGGCGAGTAATTCTTTAAGATTGTGTGGTGCATTATGGCGTGTGTGTTTGCCTCCATCAAAAGGAGAAAAAAACTCCCCGTCCCCTTTAAACTTCTGTCCTTCCTTGCTGTCGTAGAATGTTCTGGAAACCTGTGGAAGCCCCTGAGGCGTGTTAACAACCCCCCCCCCCCAACCTTGCACGTCTCGCTGGCCTGGTCCTTTGTATGATGTGATCCTATGTTGTAGATCCATCTGCCCTCTCTGCTTTACTGGTCAAAGGCTTCATGAAGGGAACAATTCTGTTGTAAAGCATTTGTTTTCGAGGTACCAACTCCAAACATTAATGGATTACCTCAGAAGTGGCTCAACTATGATTTTTGTTCATTTTTTGTTTTCATGTTGAATATAACTCCTCGTGGTTGGCTTCTGACTTCCATATAGGAGAGGATGCAAAAATAAAAATTTAAATATTATCCTGAATTAATCTGAGCAGCTGGTAAAACAAGAAAATGATACATAAAAGCTGGATGTGCATTATGGGAAGGAATGAGATGGGGGTCAGAGAAACTTTAAAAAGAAAAAAAAAATTGTAATTTTTTTGTACAGAAGAATTGCTCTGCAAGTTTTGGTTCATTTAGTGGAATTTATGTTTGTTCTTAGAAATAAATCAAACTATTTATTAAAGCATTTTATAACAATACGCTTAAGAAAGCCGTTGTGTTCTGGTATTTAGTGTGAAAGGCAGACATCTCCGCACGGGTTAGTCACTATAGTGGTTGCTCTGGAATCTTCAGCTCGGTCTGCCATCATCTCAGCCTCACCAGTCATCTGGGCAGAAAGGTCCTTGTAGCTCCTGTTACAGAATCCCTCATTTGCAGCTACATCAAGACAGATAAAATACAAGTACGTGTAGTGAAAACCGGTTCTGGGCTGCGTTTTCAAATAATCGGACCGTGTAAATAAACCTGCTTAACCTTCCTGCTGCCAGAGGTGAAGAACTGGCAGATCGATACAGGATCTATCCCTCCCCGTCAAGATGGCGCTGGGAGGAAGCAGCCAATGATGGCAGCGCTCCCTTTCTCGGCTGACGGTGCGCCGACCAATGGGATGCTCCGGATCCTTGTGGCTTCATGTGTTCTGAATGTTTCATGAGGATGCGTACGATGATGCTGGAAGTTTGTTATGGTTTTGTCCCATGAGGACCTGCCGCTAATGGGATAGTCCTCTGCTGGAGTGGCGGTGTCGTATCTCACGTCTCGGAGGGAGGGGCTCGGGGTGTAGGTGTTTTCATAGCGTTGTAGGTTTCATTCAAGCCTGTAAGAACTTTATGCCCTGGTCATTTAAAAAAAGAATAATATTACCCATTAGGTTGTGTGTTAAGTAGCATCCGGTCATTGGACTTAAGCAGGTCAAATGATAAACAACTAAAATAATCAGATCATGCATCGGGCTACTCAGGTGTGCGTAATTACATCTGAGAGAACATGGAAACGGAGCGTTTTGGTTTGAATGCTGACTGACGGCTCTTTCATTTACCATTAGCACAACCTGAATGGAAGCGTAATTACACATGATATGCTGACACGCATAAACAGGCAGTAATGTCTTCTGGGAAACGCAGTGATCCGGTCCAGCCTCCCTGCTCACGTCAGCCAACTTCTGCCCAATCCGTCCCAGGCTGAACTGTTGGCCACCGACTCGGCTGACCTGCGTGTGCCGAGAGCAGAAGGATCCGCGAGCAGCTCCACATCTCCCCGTCCAGCACCACAGCATATGGCTGAAAGCCGACACCGGATTCCTGGAGCGTCTCCCAGCAGTCAAGGACGTCTGCCCCTCGCTCATTTATAAACACTGTGTGTCTGTGATGACCCGAAATGCCAGGTAGTCCTGTCTCAACCAGCCGTCTGTCTGCTATCGGATCCCTCAGCTGCAATGGCCTCTCCACCCCTCCCTCCATTTACCGTTTCAAAGCGGCCCCGAAATTGGCTATTTGGGTGATTACAGTGCATTGTGCTTTCAAGGTCTGCCCAGCGCACGCATGTTGGTGCAGGAAATGTCTGTCAGGTGTGCACGGATGAGAATCGTTTGGTGAGTCAAAACCATTCAGCTTGCCTCGTGGGTTTGTCGAGGCTTTGAAGCAATGCAGACGCTAAGCCCTCTGAGTCCAAAAGCACCCGCGCTCCTACTTCTCGTTCGCCATCGAAAGCGTCGCTCCATCTCCCACTTCTAACCTAGCTCCATTTCTATTTCAAGAACAGGTTGAAACTAAAGTGCTGGGAACATTTTAACCCTTATTCGCACATAACCTAAAGCGTAATGGTTGTGAACTTTAGTGAATGAAACAAAGTGGGACAGTTTAGGCCAATTGCCATATCGGAGGGATTTCACCTCCCTGTTGTGACTCAAATATTTGGTTTCAAGAGATTTTTTTTTAAATAGTAATAAATATTCAGTATGTGGCTTTGGGAAGTTGTCTGTTTTGTAGCCATAACATTTTCTGAGTAGTTCAGTTTAATCACAACAAAAGTGTCTAAATGACCAAAATTTGCATCACTACATTGTTATTTAATATAAAAGCATCTCACTTTATGACGATCTACTGAGCTAATGGTTTCATACCAATAAATGTAATGAACATTAATATCAGAGTTCCTGTCTACCGTCAAGCAAGATTGCAGCTTTAATACAAAATCTATAACTCCATATGTTCACTTCTAATACAGATTCAGGGAGATTTTTTTTTATTAATGTTACATAATGCTGGTTCCATGGCATTTAATGTCCTGTAGTTTCCTAGAAATGGGGTGGCTCGACTTACCCACTGGATCAAATTTCCACACTCATCAATGCAAAGTTTCCTTCTGAGCCGGACGGCGCAGAAAAAGCTCAGCTTCGAGAGATTCTCCTACACAAGCATCTGTGCATCCAGCTAGAAGACCAGTGCAGGTTCGTTGGCAATGCTGCGGTTAACACGCTGCTGATACGTTATATTGCTTCAGCATCGCGTTTTCCTGCTGATTTAACTGATGGGGCTTCACAGAGTTTGGTGGTGTTTTCTTGTGGTGTTTCTAGCTCGTGTTTTTCCTGCACAGGTCAGTGTGCTGTTTTGTGTAGATTAGGCCTCAGCTCATCAGCTGTTTCTCTAGAGCCCCTGACTACATGCAAGCAAAGCCTAATGCACGGATGTGTCCTTTCCTAACGTAAAGGAAACATTCCCCATCAGACCAATTGGCATTAATATAAAGTGGCAAAGTTAATCTAAATGGTCATGAGTAATGCATGAAATGTTGTAAAATAAAGGAAGGCAGTGTGAAATGGTGCAGTGACATGCTGGATAGATGGAGATTTGGGTATAGTGGCCATATATATTGGGTATAGTGGCCATATATATTGGGTATAGTGGCCATATATATTGGGTATATTGGGTATTTTGATGCTGACACACAAGCAATTGGTTCCCAGGTGCTCACAAGCAATACAGGCAATATACACACAACACATTATACAGATCATGGACAACAGTGTATTTGAAGTACCAGTGTGTGGTAAATGTAACATCAGTAGTGACTATATGGGAGGATAAATGGGGTGGAGCACTATGGGTATTGTAGTTGTGAGCAGTGTGTTATGGCTGTCAGAGAACAGCGAAGCTATGGCATGGCCGACAGATCCTGTCAGCTATTTATGAGGGTGGTGGCGTGAGGGAAGAAACTGTTCCAGCAAAGTTTTACTTCGTAGGGTTGCATTTATACTCGAGCCTTTGCAGTCAGGGTTCGTCCATTTTAACCAGGTTGCATCATTCGTTGCAGAGATGAGTGTCTGATTAAATGAGCCTTTATACAAGTTAGTGTAGAGGGTACTTAACTTAAATGTGCCTATGGAGTGATAAATGCTGACAGTGGAAGACTGAATGCCTAAGGGGTTACACAGCAGAATTCCTAAACTGACAGAAATACGGCCGTCCAAAATGAGTACAAAGACTATGTGCTCTCTGTCTACCTTGTACAAGAATAATCACTGTGGATCAAAGTGAGTATCAGAAAGAAATGAATCAAACCAATTTAATCAATCAAACCGATCTATAGTTTTTTTCTTTTTCCTGAGCTGGACACATGGCCCAAGTCTCCAGACTGCTGGACTTGAGATCGCAGGATGAAGGACACTGCTGATGGCTGCAGTGTCTGGCTTCACACTACGCACCGTACTAGCAACGCAGTTACTTGTGCATTCAGCCTTCACGTTAACAACGTGCACAATAGCGAAGTTCTCATTACGTTCTTCTGATTTTTATCACCTTATACCATAAAGGACGAAACGTTTACCCCGTCAATTAACCACACAGCCTCTAGACACTGACGCAGAATGCAGCATCAAACTATCGCGTTATTCATCTAAATTATTAAAGCAAACTTTATAAAACTGGAATTAGTGAAATGCTTTCTTCATGTCTGCATGCTTTCTACTGTGAGGGCGTAGTACCCAAGTTACAGATCTGCTCTTGGCTGGACCTGTCAGGATTCAACAAACAGGCACACATGTGCTGGCCTGTAGCCAGCAGGGAGCCGTTTGCCAAGAGGGCTGGTCACCCGGAGCCTGTTTAGACACCCCCCCCTTTCACCTCTCCCCACGGCCCAGAGCTCATCAGAGTGCTGGATGTTTGTCTACGTAAAGCAGCTGCTGTGCCTGTCGCCTTGAGATCAAGCTGGATGCAATGTGGCCCTGAAGTGCTGTGTAACATCCACTTGGAATCCAGGACCCAAAAAACCACCTCAAGCATTTATTTTTCACCCCAAGTTTACACACACACACACACACACACACACACACACACACACCAAGCACTAAGGCCCCGATGCAGTAGAAAAAGTAGAGTCTGCATTTGTTGTAAATAACCCTTAACTTTGATACTCCAAAGACGAAAAAAATAAATAATAGATGAGTTAATAGATTTTTGTGTCTGAAACCTTTTTTGAAGAAATGTGTGGATGTGTATGTTTGCTACAACCTTACCTTCATTACAATATGGGCCGGAGCAGATGAGCTCCACCCAGGGGCCGTGCTCTAGAGATTAGGCATGGATTATGCAGCACAGCCTCATGGGTATGGCCTTTGGCACCACTATAAAGGTCATCCCCACACGGACGTCACCTCTATACGGACGATCGAGGATCTCCTCCCACAACATGGCATCCCATTCCATTTTTCTTAAGAACCTCGGATTAATGACCCTTTTTCACATTTTCCTAAGGGCAAGAAAGCCAACTGGTCAGATCAAAAGAAAAAATATATGATCTTGAGCAGCTGGAGCAAAATGAAGCCCAGGACCATCAGCTAGCGAAAGCTACAGTGACCTGCAGAGATGTTATTGTTAGAGATGAAGAGATAAATGAGAATAACGCCTGAAGAACAGGAAGACCAGTGTGGAGCCCTGGGCCACTCAGATGCTGGAGTCCTGGGCCACTCAGATGCTGGAGTCCTGGGCCACTCAGATGCTGGAGCCCTGGGCCACTCAGATGCTGGAGTCCTGGGCCACTCAGATGCTGGAGTCCTGGGCCACTCAGATGCTGGAGTCCTGGGCCACTCAGATGCTGGGCTGAGCTCTGGACTCTGGTTTGTTTTCCTTCCTCCTCATCAGGCCCAGATCTCCTCATTTTATAGTCAGCTGACATTCAAACTCGATGCTCTGCTCCAAACCAAAATGGGATGACTGGGGACCACTGTCTTGGTAACTGGAACTGGTCCAGCAGACATCAAAGAGGGGAGTTTCCAAAATACACACTGTGTGGATCTCAAATGTCCTCAGGTTCTCTCTTCCCCTGGACATCAAACAGAACTTAAAAGAGACTTGACGATCCTGATGTAACGTATTCATCGCTCCAGTTCCTTTTTTATGATTCCAGTGCATTTCAACAACCTTTTCTCTCCCATATGTGTCCAGTGTTCTGTCCAAACTCGCCTGTTCGGACCTTCGTCTTGAGCTTGACAAGGTTGGACTGACGATATATTCCATCATGTTGTAAATTTCAAGACATATTTACAGGATTTGGCCTCACATTATTTTCTTTGTTAAAAAAAGAAGAAGAAATGTGTTTCCTATCATGTATATTTTTGAACTGCATATCATTACTACATTTGGTGTTATTCATAAGCACATGTATCGTCTCCTCTGTTACACTGTTGCATTTAAACCGTACACACTTCAGTAAGCAAGCTGTGACGTTTCCAGACATCACCAGCTGCACAACGCACCGACCCTGAAGGTATCCATTAGTGATGTCTTCCTGCCATATCTGCGTGAGAATCAACCATTAGACTGGCTGTGCTGAGCTCACAGTACTGCAGTCTTACTGTCATCCACACGTATTTGCCAGGGAGAGCTTCTCTGGTGAGCTCGTAGGGTAGTGTCCATACTCACCCATGCGCACCCTGGGAAATATGCTGCTACGATTAAATATTAAAGACCTAATACATCTTAAAGTAAAATCTAATATTCATAGTAGCCTTGTGTAATGGAGATGTGATTTATTTCCCTTTCTCCTGCCCTTGAATGAACTTGTTTCAAGTAAGATCCAAGAATTCAGCTATATTCCACCAAACCACAGAGTTGCTTCATGGATTTTAAACCATTCCAAACAATTCTTCTGCTGTCCTTGACCGTAGCAGCAGGTCTTCACATCCATTACACTCAAAATGGAGTCAGACAACCAGGGAAAACAAAAACAAATGTAAAAACAGGAATCTTATTTTTAAATGTCGTTGGTGTTCAGCTTATTTATTTCTATACAGTAGCACCTCATTTTACCCTGTGTACTAAAGCTACTCAGGAATCTAAATGAGGTTACAAACAAATGATTTGGTGATAACACATTCCTGTGTTAGTCTGAGCATGCATTTTAATCTTACACACTTACATAAACTGTGATCTTGTTATTACCAGCTAAAGCTGGTTCTAAAATTGCAGTGAAGGACTGATACTGTATTTCACCTTACAACCTGCGGGCGGGTCGTGTTGACAACGCAACGCCGGAATGCGACATCAAGGGATGGTTTCTATAACCCCTCAGCTCATGAACACATAGCAACACAATGTAGAACTTCATGTGCTTTTTTTTCCTAATATTTCTTTCATTCTACTTTTAGGTTTGAAGTCTGATGGACAGGAGAACATCTAGAAGGATCTGGTTGTTCCTCAGTTTCTGAGTCTGCAGCTCCTGTCCTGCCTGCTTGTCCTTCTGCTCTCTCTCACCCTGTTGTCTCGTCAAGGCTGTGAGGGACGTTTATCAGTGCGAACTGAGTTAGGACGGAGTCTTGCCAGGCCAGGGTTGGGCCTCCTGAGCCCATGTTACCTTTCTCCACAGCTGCCTCTACAACGGGGGTGGGGTGCGGTAGCCTCCTTCGGGCAAGACGACCTTTCTGTAAAGGGGCATAGAAATCGTCCGCGTGCCACGCAGGTCTTGGATCGCACGGATTGGCAGGAAACCCGTGGCATTCCTCGTGGACGGGAGGATTACAGCCAGGGGCCTCCGAGCGTCGTCTGCCGGTCGCCCAGTGAAAGGTCAGCGCAGGACTCAAAAGCCCCGGCCGTGGCGGGAACAGCTGGGCCTGGCGGGTCAGCGTGTATGCTGGCTCAGGGCCCGACTGGCACACCCCCAGGGTTCTGATCTCAGCCAAAACATGCAGACCTTGCAGATGCCCAGATTGTTCCAGGGGCTCTGCTGCTGGGAGCTGTGGGGAAGGTGTGTTTCCTCACCTGGCACCGTGCCAGATCACATCCTCTCCACTTATCCATCCGTCTGGCTATAGTCCCCTCTGCTCATGTACGTCTTGCTTCCTGTTTCCTTTGTGTCTGTGGTGTTACCCTAATTTTCGATGCTTTGATCCATTCGAAAACTCTAATTTCCAAGACAATAACATTAACTCACAATTCCCACTGTCCAAGTGGGTCGATTAGCTGTGAGTGGACTCAGAGAGAGGAGGCCCCATTTTAAGAGATGTTACTGTATGATGTACCCCTGTCCTGTGCCACTTATTACCCCAACAATGCAGCAAGGGACTTACAGGAACTCCTGATAGAAGCAAAGGATGCCATTACGCCATGACGCCTGGCCAGCTCATCTAAGGCACAGTCTCTTGTATTGGGCGCTTATTTTTGTTGCTGTTTAACACAGGCCAGTAAGTGGGGGGATTCCACTGACAGTGACGCATAGGGGAAAAAAACGTCCTGATCATCCTGCAGAAGCTCAACGAGACCTACTGCGGGACAGGCTGGTCCCAGATGCCACCTGCTTCCTGTCCAACTCATCTGCGGCTGTGGTTAAAGGAAATCAGTCTCAATCCTGAGCAAGGTGAGTGGCTCGATCCTACTGTCGCAGGGACATGCCTCAGGTAAGTCGGGGTGTGTGTGTGTGTGTGTGTGTGTGTGTGTGAGGGGAGGGGGTATTCTGCTCACCGAGACATCAGGCCGCGTCATGGTTAACTGGACTGTGAGTTTGAGTTGGATAGAAATGTGTATAAGGTGATGATGTGGGAGGAGTGGGGTTGGGGATACGATCAGAGCCTGTGACCGTACGGTCGCCCTCGTGAGGGTCAGGGCGGCCTCAGCAGGGCGAGTGCTGCACGTCATTCACAGGACTGTGTCCGACACGGGGCTGCATGGGTTTGAGGGTGTGGCATGTTGGAGTGCGTCTGAGTTTGGGAAAGCGACTACGTGTTGCCTAATTTAGTAATTCTGAAGCCTTCCTGTTATAATTCTGACTTCCCCTTTAGAAGACAACATTGCACAAATGTAAGCTGTCATCATACGAAGGTGACATTTGCATTGCTAAGAAAGCAGTCAGGTCTGGACTTTCAGATGCAGGTTAAAGGTGAACTCCCCTGGGCTGGCACACAGCAGGGGGCTTGTGTCATTGATTGGTGCTAAAGATAAACCTCTATCAAGGGTACAGTGTAACCCTTCCTCCCCTAGCCTTTGCTCTGCCTCGTAACTGTGCACTACCCCAGTGTGTGTCACTCTCTCTCTCTGGTGCTCACTCTCACAGTGTGTCACTCTTCCTCTCTCGTGCTCACTCTCACAGTGTGTCACTCTCCCTCTCTCGTGCTCACTCTCACAGTGTGTCACTCTCCCTCTCTCGTGCTCACTCTCACACTGTCACTCTCCCTCTCTCGTGCTCACTCTCACAGTGTCACTCTCCCTCTCTCGTGCTCACTCTCACAGTGTGTCACTCTCCCTCTCTCGTGCTCACTCTCACAGTGTCACTCTCCCTCTCTCGTGCTCACTCTCACAGTGTGTCACTCTCCCTCTCTCGTGCTCACTCTCACAGTGTCACTCTCACTCTCTTGTGCTCTCTCACACTGTCACTCTCCCTCTCTCGTGCTCACTCTCACACTGTCACTCTCCCTCTCTCGTGCTCACTCTCACAGTGTCACTCTCCCTCTCTCGTGCTCACTCTCACAGTGTGTCACTCTCCCTCTCTCGTGCTCACTCTCACACTGTCACTCTCCCTCTCTCGTGCTCACTCTCACAGTGTCACTCTCCCTCTCGTGCTCACTCTCACAGTGTGTCACTCTCCCTCTCGTGCTCTCTCACACTGTCACTCTCCCTCTCTCGTGCTCACTCTCACACTGTCACTCTCCCTCTCTCGTGCTCACTCTCACAGTGTCACTCTTCCTCTCTCGTGCTCACTCTCACAGTGTCACTCTTCCTCTTGTGCTCACTCTCACACTGTCATTTTCCCTCTCTCGTGCTCACTCTCACAGTGTCACTCTCCCTCTCTCGTGCTCACTCTCACAGTGTGCCTTTGTGTTTCTCCAGTGTGTCTCTCACCTCTCGTCTCTCCTCCTCCTGCCTCCTACGCTCGGTGTGAGTGCACTAGCCTAAGGTGGCATCCTGTATCTACCATTTGCTTTCAGAAATCCATGCGTTGGAGTGGTTACTTAATGGCCAATCAAATCCAAGCGTTGGAGTGGTTACTTAATGGCCAATCAAATCACTGGAAAGGTCCTCCCACTCCTCTCTGGTGCCGAATCTGCACATATCTAGTAATAGATAGAGGATAGAGAAGTGAGTCAAGCTGTTCGGGAGGTTCAGCTCGCCTGCAGAGTTGAGGGAGGAGCCTAGGGGTGAAGGGGGGGGGGGGCGGAGACACTTTGCAATACTCGGAGTGACTCAGCGTCACTCCCCTGAGAATGACGACAGGAATGAACAGGGATCTACACTGGACCCAGTAACCTCTCAGCCCACTACAAGGTCACTTTCACACCACACACGGCTAATGATGTGGATTTACACCCACTAGAGCTTTTCTGAGTCGCATATAAAGAACAAGCACAAGTTCACATTTTCAATAGAACTGACTGAACCTCCAATACAACTGCTATGTTGTAAAAATCACCTCCAAAATGACCTATGCTACTCAAGACCCTTTACACAAATTTCAAATAACACTATAAAAAATTGTAGTAGGCATATGTACCAAGATTGGCCACTATTTTTCTCATTTCTTTGACATTCTAGCTGCACGCCAATAACTGCATGTTACATGTTCCTGATTTTTTGCGACTTTCTTGTCATAGACCTGCCAGCACTAACAGATCATGCTGCTTCAGAATGGGCGTGTGTGACGAGGGGTGACGCCCCGGATCACGTAGATGCCATTTCAGTAAGTTTAAGTGATCCGTCAGTGTTGCTTCGGTCTTCGTAGTCACTGAAACACAAATGCACCGAGCACCATTTCACAAAAGGTCAATATTTTAAGTGGACTAATGGCATTTACATATTGTATTGCTGCTAATATCCCTTAAATCCTATTGTCATTGATACAATCTTCTCAATAGCACAGCGCAGCACACATATGAGTGGTCAGTACTTGGACTCACACCTCTAAGACGTCTCGGTGTCTTGACTTGAACATGGTGCCGCTCTGCTGTTGATCTGCTGAGTTGGAGCCACATAATATTCTTTGCCTAGGAAATTCCAACGCTGCACCCAGATCTCACTTCAAAATGCGTAATTTGACCTGTGTGCACGTCGGCCTACTCGGCTGACTCTAATCCGATAGAGGCGAAGAGTGGAGACGCAGGATTAGTGCTGATATTCTCTAGTGGTGATAACGACAATAGTGGCTGCTCATATTCTGTTTCTCCTGTCGCTGTAAAGGTAGGGTAGATAAATCTTCTGTCATTTCTTAACAACTTTAATTCTCTAACAAGAGCATCTAACAGTGGCTGTGAGGTAAATGGTTGGGGAAAGGAGAGGATGATGGGAGTTTTCGCTGGGGCTTTTGGGGGTTTTGTCCTTTATGCTGGAAGGGCTCCAAACTCATCTTCACAGCCAAGAAAGTTCTAGCACTGTTGCTTTGAACAGGATATATTCCATATTCATGCCCAAGTGCAAAGCTATGAGATCCTGCTCCTTCCAACAACTGATAACTGATTTATGTTATATTTTTGAGCACAATTCCTTGTTACCTTAATAGCATTTGATCAAATGTGTTGTACTACTGGGCAAGGCACACCTCATTTTATTTAACTTTTTTGTTTGCCACATATAATAAAATGATGGATTGAGAACAACATTACAGTATTTCATCATTTGGTGTTTACTGGCTTCAACCACTTTCCAAATCTAAGCCATTGTTCATTATGACTGGTTTGGTCAAAATGCCCTCATAATTTCACATAAAATCAGCCCTCTGAATGCAGAAAGGTCTCTTCCAGCTTCTGTGCTGCCAAAACTGATTACAGAAAGTCCCTTAACGCGCATTGTGGCAGGAGAACAATGACATTTCCATTGTAGGAACTCAGAGTTCCTGTTGATAAGCTGTTGGCTATTCGTAGCCAAGTAGTGTTTATATGCATTTGGACACTGGGTGAAAACAACATCTTTCACTCAGAGGAGAATAAGTGTGGTGTATAAATAGCTAAGCACGGATAAGCATCAAAGGGTAGCAGATTCCTCCTGGTGAATGTTTCAAGTCGTGCTTGTGCAGGGACAGAATGACGAATCAGTTCACATCGTGGTTCCTTTCCAGCTGTAGTGAAGATCCACCTTTCAGGGTTTGACTTGTGATCAGAGTGATTCTGACTCGTATCTTCTGCGTTCTGGGTGGAGCTGTTCCTCCAGCACACATGTGCAAACACACACGTCATCACGCCATCATGTGCCAAACTCAACGTCCCGTCAAGGTGAGGTTCGTTTGGATGATCAAATGCCACATGTTGCAACTGTTATGTGATTATTCCTGCTGCTCTTTCCTGTACACTACAGAGAAGCAGACGGTGGGTGTTTTGCTTACAGGAACAACGCCGCAGAATCCACACAAACTTTAGAGAAACATTTTGTGCATATGGCATTTAAATGGTTGTGTTTCTTCTCATGAATTCAGTCTTGTGTAGCTACTCACTTCCCTGTTGTTATAATGTGGAGTATACCTGCATATCCACTCTAATTCACAAAATCAACATTACGTTTGCAGTGCCAGCTCAATACCTCCACGCTACGCCATTAACAGGCAACTGTCCAGTCCGGCTTGCTAGTGACAAAGCAGTGACGCTAGGAGATCAGGGAGAGGAGATCCCGTCCCAACCCACACCAGGCAGCAGCGCCATGCAGCAACAGGCTATGGAAGGCGTGGAGGAACCGAGCTAGTGGTGCACCGGACCACTGAGCGGCGCCGCAGAACTGAGCTCCGGCTGACACGTTCCTCCCGGCATTTTCCGGCCTTGGCACAGACTTCATATTCGACTTAGAACGCAGCAGATAATTGGTCTGAGTATTGGCAAAACACGAGCGTATGGCTTATACTTCAGGGCTTGCTGAATAATCCATACCTCACTTGTCGTACCAGAGAACGTCTCTAATGGTTCGCCCTGATCGAACACCTTGCGTCAGTGTGCTTTTACATTTTTCCTCCTTCCAGAAACTTCGTTTTTGCCATAGGACAACTTCAGCTGAAATCTCTGTGCAACTTGAAAGCTAGTGATCTGTTTGGAGCACGGTCTAGAATGTGTTCCATGTTGACACTCTAAAAATAAGCTCTGTTCCCTGCTGGATGTTTCTGGATGTTTACAACGCCCCCTCAACACCTGATCGAATGACAGAGGGCAGAAGTATGGGGGCGGGGCATAGGGACAGACCACAGCAGATCTACTCCATCTGGATTGTGGTTAAACTCAGACCTGACTACATACTCACTTATGGACTCACATGACTTCTGCTATCAGAACAGCCGCCCTGTGATCAGAAAGGCTAGATGAATTATCTGTTCCATACTTGCTGAATGAGTTGAGGGGAATTTTTATAGCAGAGGTTCTGGTTTGATGACAAAATTGACACGATCATTTTACATTTCTGCAGGATTGCACATTTCAGCTTGTATGATTCCTGCAATGTAACTGCTAATCTTAGACCCCTGCCACACCCAGAAATTGAGAGTCTTCAAAACTGTATATCTGGGTGGAACCACTAGCCAAGACTTGGGTAACCTGAATGGAGCCTGACCTAGAGAGGGAGGGAGGGAGAGAGTGAGAGAGAGAGGGAGTGAGGGAGAGAGAGAGGGAGGGAGAGAGAGAGGGAGTGAGGGAGAGAAGGAGAGAGAGAGGGAGGGAGTAAGGGAGAGAGGCAGTGTGGATGGAGTCTGGCCCAGAGAGTGAGGGGGAGAGAAAGAGGGTGTGAGGGAAAGAGGGAGGAAAAGAGGGAGAGAAGGAGAGAGGCAATGTGGATGGAGTCTGACCTAGAGAGACAGGGAGAGAAGGAGAGAGTGAGGGAGAGAGAGAGGGAGAGAGGGAGTGAGGGAGAGAGAGAGGGAGTGAGGGAGAGAGGGAGAGAGGGAGGGAGGCAGTGTGGAGCTGAGACAGAGAGACACCCAGACCAGCTGTCCAAGCCCTTCACATTCTGCTGAAATCACCTATCCACATCGCTCATCATTTCCACGACAACCGACGTACGCTCAGGGAATGAGCTGTTGGCTCACACAAGCACACACACACACACCCCCACACACGCGCGCGCACATGCACGCACTCACAGAGCCTGCCAACTGTGTGTGGAGTAAGACAGCATGAGCAGTCAGAAGAAATGACTTGTGCTGTGTCAGCGTCGACTACTGGGACACGCCCACGGCGGAGTGGGCGGAGTGGGCGGAGCTCACGTGAACATGCCTCACCGAGCCCGACTGGCCAGTGAACGGCCCACACTGCGTTTCTGTCTGGGTCCGACTCCCCCTACTGGCTGGCAGGTGTAGTGCTCACACTGCTCTGTTGCTACGTTACATTATGCAAAAACTTTCACTTCAGTCTCACCTAAACCTGATGTTACTGTGCATATTTAACATTTAAACCAGAGGCATCTTTCAAGGGTAAACATATAATCTGTTGCGTTTACTGTGAGCAACTGTTAACATGTTTATCTATTAAAACATGTCATTTTAAATGAGTTTTCTAAATGTCATTTTAAAGAGCACAGTTCTTGTGTCATCTCTACATGTTAAGTGCTTAGGAGTTTTGAGCTTGTTTACATAAACTACTTAACTACTCAATTATGGCTACAGCTTTCTCACCATACTGATTACACTCCAACCACCTCTTGTGTCTCTTTCTTTATGTCTCTTAAATGTTGTGTGAAGTCTTCCCACGCCATGCCTGGTTCACGCATTTCTGCTCAAGGTCTCTGCATTGTAGAGCTGATAGATTTTATAGTGGTAAGTCACTAATGATTTCACATACCGGCTAGCGTGCTGATGAGAGACTGGTGTCTGGGATAGTTAAGGTAAAGTCTGAACACCTTCCACACCTAGTAAGACCTAAGGCTGACAGGTCCTAAGTTATGGTCAGCGTGTTAGAGTGGTGACAAGCTCCTACAGAGGGCTGCTATTACCCTGGGGTAGAGGCACAGGTGGGGGACATAATGATTGGCCTGAGTAACTCAGCATTACAGAGGCTGGGTGGTATCCTCAGCACTTAAACAGTACTGTGTGTGTCTCAATAACACTTCCAGCCAAAAATAATGTGTTGCACCAAACATGCAATTAAATCAATCCTTTAGAAGTCCTGGGTATGACTTTAATATTTTCAGTCCTTGAAACTTATAATTGCGGACTAACTGATGTCATCCATGAACATTAACCTGCTGCTTGTGTGTGTGTGTGTGTGTGTGAGAGTGTGTGTGTGTGTGTGTGTGTTATCAGTGCCTGTTTAAAGCTCCTTCCTTCCCTTGAATGGTAAAATGGCGTGACTAATTGAGAGCCGTTGTGAGGAGTGTATGCATTAGTACCGTGTGTCAGCAAGTCTGCCCTTTTCTCTGCCTTCTCTGATGCTGAGACTTTAGCTTTGGTGCACCGTCCCCTCACATAAGACCTGCTCAGCAGTCCCTGCCCTTTGTTCCCAGCCGTCTGTCTCGCAGGCTCAGTAAAGCCCCTCCTGGCTTGTTATCAGTGGCTCTAAGTGCCAGTGATGGTCAATAGTACATGAAACAAACCCATCGTCACAGTAAACAAGGTTTCTGCGTGTCTGCGTCTGCATCTGCGGGACTGTCTTCTCCTCACCCCTGTTCACTCACGGTGTTCGCCAGGCTGTAATCACGACCTGCCCGTCGTGGCCTTTCATGTCCGCTTTCCCACACTCGGCCGAGCCCCTCCCACTCGGCCAAGCCCCTCCCACGCCATTCCAGCCTGTGACTCTCCGAGCGTCTGTGGTTTCAAATCAGTCGCCGTAATTGGTGTCTGAGACATGAAAGGCGACGCAGGATTAGACGGTAGCGTGGTCTCCCCCTCTGGCTGATGTGTACTGAAGGAAATTAGGACATTAAAGGTCGTCTCCCTGTAGATAATCTGATATTATACGGCTTGGAAGGGACTCCCCCCACTGCCCCCCACCCCCACCGCCCTCTTCCGCTTTGGTTTAAGACGAAACTTTTCACATCATTCTGGTCACCATGCTGCCACATTAGAACAAGTAACAAGTGCTTATTTCTTTATCTATCGATCTATGTATTTATTGTAGGCATTAAAGATTCTAGCGAGAGACGTCTTCATGTAAAGGCTTAGTGTCTACTGGCCGTAGAAGAGCGACTTCGTGAGCTGAAGCTACTCACTTTCATCACTTCTCACCCAGTGGGTGAAACCCCTGCTGAACAATTTGAAATATTAGCCTGGTTGGTGGTGGAGCTGGTGGAGTTGGTGTGGAGCTGGTGGAGCTGGTGTGTAGCTGGTGTGGAGCTGGTGGAGCTGGTGTGGAGTTGGTGGAGCTGGTGTGGAGCTGGTGGGGCTGGTGGAGCTGGTGGAGCTGGTGTGGAGCTGGTGGGGCTGGTAGAGCTGGTGGAGCTGGTGTGGAGCTGGTGGAGCTGGTGTGGAGCTGGTGGGGCTGGTAGAGCTGGTGGAGCTGGTGTGGAGCTGGTGGGGCTGGTGGAGCTGGTGGGGCTGGTGGGGCTGGTGTGGAGCTGGTGGGGCTGGTGTGGAGCTGGTGGAGTTGGTGGAGTTGGTGGAGCTGGTGGGGCTGGTGTGGAGCTGGTGGAGCTGGTGGAGTTGGTGGGGCTGGTAGAGCTGGTGGGCTGGTGTGGAGCTGGTGGGGCTGGTGTGGGTGGGGCTGGTGTGGAGCTGGTGGAGCTGGTGGAGTTGGTGGAGCTGGTGGGGCTGGTGTGGAGCTGGTGGAGCTGGTGGAGTTGGTGGAGCTGGTGGAGTTGGTGGGGCTGGTGTGGAGCTGGTGGAGCTGGTGGAGTTGGCTGCTCCTGGTCTGCAGGTCCTCCTGCGCCGCCCTGTTGCTACAGCTGTTCTTGCCCTCTCAGACCCCCCCACACCCCCCACCCCCCCCCCCACACACACACACACACACACAAACCTCCCTCCACCACAGCTGCTCTCCTCACTTTAGTGCAGCACGTCTGAAGCGGTAACAGACGGGCTCAGACCAGATCTGGGGGTGAGCGTTATCCAGCCGAGATGCTGGAAGAGGTTTGTGTGTGTGTGTGTGTGTGTGTGTGTGCGTGTGCGTGTGCGTGTGTGTGTGCACTTGTGTGGCCTTCAGAGAACCTATTGAGCAGTGATACACTGTCTGTGTGGAAAGAATGAATGACCGTGTCGTGCCCGCACGAGAGAAACAGACGGCAGCTCCTCAGCTCACACTTGATAATGAGGCGTCCACCGGCGTGTTGGTGCCGAACCCACAGACCAACCCACTCAACGGTGGCACCTTCATGGTGAGGGAGCAGGAGACAGGACGGACGGACCTTTCAGCACCGCCGCGAGGTCTCGTCCCGCACTTGGCTTTCACCAGCTAATCCTACTGCATCTATAGCAGCTCCGACAAGATCCCGCTCACTTGGGAACGATGACGGTACAAATGTCCTCTGCACGGCTTCAGACGGCAAAGCAAGGCAGCTGTTTCCCGAACGCGGCTCAGATCTCTCGCGCCTCAGATCTCTCGCGCCTCAGATCTCGCGCCGCGCCCTCGCGTGCTGAGTGCGGCCCTTGAGCTGCAGACATTTTGGGAGGTGACGTGTGATTGGCTGCCTCTCTGGATCTGCTAGGTCCTTGTTCTTGTGACAGAGTTTTCCTCTCATCTATTTCTGCGCAGGCCCCATGCACCCCTCCTGCTTCACGGTGGCGACAGGCCTGCCAGCTTGGAGAGCAGAGGACACCACAACCCTTGGGGAGGTGTGTCTCCATCCCTCAACACGCTTGCGAAACCACCAGTGTCTTTACGCGCGCACAATCATCCGATTACTGTGAATGCCGCTATTTAGTGTGAATGTTCGGTTGCAGTGTTTACATGTGTTTGCGGTAATGAGATTTCTTCAATAATAACTTCTTCAACAGCTTAATGTTAGCAGAGTTACGGAAAGCACATTAGCGACGGTCCTCTGTCACGTTTATCTGGTGAGCTGTTTCTGTGTGACATACAAGTGAAGAAATCTGAAATCTGTATAAGGAACCATACATAAAAAAGATGTAAAAGAACCCCACAGCTTCCACATATTTTGACAAGAGCTATGATTGATTAACAACAACCACGGTAAGATTACAAATAGTGCTAATTTAGCTAAACATCATGTAAACACGTTTTAATAAAACACCAATGGGTAATGTTTTCATCATGCCCTTTGTTGTCTATTTTGACCCAAATGATTCTATCAAGGAGTTTCACACATTTCGTAACGCTTTCATAATGCTCTATTGTCAAAGGTTTTATTGTAAATCACACCTCATGTCACAGTCACCCTTTACTGCATTCATCACATGAACACACTGAATTAGTCAAGATGATTTTGCATTTCACAAAAACTCAAAAACCATGTAATGCACAGTCATGTCATAGGTGACGTATTGCATTGTTACTCCCGTAACACACCCAGTATGGTCCCAGCCGCTGTGAGTGTTTTGGACCATGACGCCCTTATGGTCTCTGTGGTGCCTGAGTGAACACCATGTTAATTATACATGTTGTTAAAGTTATACAGCTTAATTATGCCTCTTAATTACTGCCCGAGGCTAAGGTATCAGACACTGGAGGCCTGTTTGATCCGGGCCAGGTCACTCACAGCAACATGGACAGCGGACATCACGCCGTCTGAGAACAAAGAAGCTGAGATGGAGCAAGTGACATGATCGCCTCCGTTTGTGAAGGAGCAGATGTTTATTTACCTACGACGCCTGGATGATAGCTCCGCCCTTTGTTAGGGGTCCCAGTTGCTTTTCATGGTTCGGACTGAAGTTCCATTCCAGTCTGTTTCCCCTCCTTAGTGGATCAGCATGCAGACGATAAAGGCAGCGGCAGAAATGTTTAATATATCGGTGTGTTGCAACTCCTGCGATATGCACAGAAGTCAGAATATTCAAGTGTTCAATATTGCCAGTAATTGATCTTTTCGGACTCTTTCATTCTCTCACAACTAAGGCTGTCTGAGCACAAGGCCTCAATTCTGTTGTTGCTGAAATGCTCGTCTGGGGAACTTTCTGCGTGTTTTTTCCTCCGTAGACTAGACGAGACTAGACCGATTCAAACACTTCCCCTTCTGAGCTCAGCGTTGCAAAGAACAGAGCCCAGGGCTACAGCACTGACCCTGTGCCATCACGACCTGCTTAGCTGGGTGCTGCAGGGATCTGGCTTGCATGAAGAAAGGGGATAGCATGTGCCTGCTTTGGTTGCTAAGACGAACTCATTTGGCAACACAGCCAAGAAAGTGGCTGGAAACCTTGATAAATAAATAACAGGTTAAATAAAGACAGATCCCATAAAGGGGGGGGGGGGATGGTAGCAGTCCGTGTATCGAATGTCTCGCAAGCAAGTCCACTCTTTTGGATGTGCTGAGATGAAGATGAGAAGGAATGAGACTCGGGGATGGGTGGGTCTTCAGACTGGGGGGGGGGGCGACAGGTATTTCTGAGCAGATACGAGCAGGACGTGGACCCCCCTGCGTGTGCCAGTCAAGTGCCACAAAGGGAATGACTGCAGCCAAACGAGAGGGTGATTGTTAACACTGGACCTGGTGGCTGGGGGAGGCTGTGACGCTCACAGACAGGAAGTGGCAGGGTAGCAGGGAGGGTCTCTCAGAACAAGATTACAGATCATTCTTTCCCAATTACTTCATGTTCTGCACAAAACTCTCTCAGCTGAAATCAGATCAGCTCAGTGACAAGATAATTCCTGCGTTGTTTACCGTCTGTTGTAGCTTTCGGGCAGTTCGGGGCTGGTACGTTCTTTTGCAGCTATTATGGATATAAGAACACGTCTCCGCCTTCACTCATCGCCGTGTCTGGAGAAGAGCCGTGAACGCCAGGCAGTACCATCAGAGAGGACGGAGATCTTTCCCACTGAATGTGCAAATGAGGCACACGACTTCCTGCTTCGAAGCGTCGACTTTAGATGAAACTCGCTTGGAGTGTGGCAGCAGTGTGGAACGCGGTGTGTGTGTGTGTGTGTGTGTGTGTGTGTGTGTGTGCATGGTATTGGGTTTCGGTGTGAGTGGCAGCCGTGTGCTGCTGGTTCCTGGGCTCACCATACACACAACGCCGCCTGGCGTCTCCCACAGAATCTGCACTAGGTCAATACAAGTGTGTACCACATGACAAGTGTCCACCACACAACAAGACAACTGTACACCACACAAGAAGACAAGTGTCCACCACACGACAAGACAACTGTACACCACACAAGAAGACAAGTGTCCACCACACGACAAGACAAGTGTCCACCACACGACAAGACAAGTGTCCACCACACAACAAGACAACTGTACACCACACAAGAAGACAAGTGTCCACCACACAAGACAAGTGTCCACCACACAACAAGACAACTGTACACCACACAAGAAGACAAGTGTCCACCACACAAGACAAGTGTCCACCACACGACAAGACAAGTGTCCACCACACAAGACAAGTGTCCACCACACGACAAGACAGGTGTCCACCACACAAGACAAATGTCCACCACACAACAAGACAACTGTCCACCACACAAGAAGACAAGTGTCCACCACACGACAAGACAAGACAAGACAAGTGTCCACCACACAAGACAAGTGTCCACCACACAACAAGACAAGTGTCCACCACACACCGACAGCAGCAGGTGAGAATCATCAGTTGTTGAGTTGTTTTTGATTAGTACTTAGAACAGCTACAACAATGTCTGATAAATATTACTGAATGTGATGACGAATTAGGAGAAGATCGTCCAATATAATTCTTGACAGATAGTTCTTGAAGAACTTAGAGAAAGGGAATGTAATGGAAGTCACCTAAATATACCTCTGAAGCTGCCAGCAATGGAAATGAATATGCATGCACTGTGAAATTCTCAGGCAAGCAATCGTTTCCAGGGAACACAGACACTTTGTCTTGTATTCATGCCATGTTTTCCAGCAGGATTGACTGAATGAGTAGATAGAGAGTGCTGTTTAATCATTACCAGCACCTCCATGCCAGGCACAATGAGCAAGCCAATTAATGGGGTGTCATACATTTACAGCCTTTTTGTGTGAACACAAAGAATTCCATTCTTGGCTTGTAATTTAAATCAGCTAGTGATGTCATCTAGTGACACTGCAGAACAATGTGTCAGTGTGACCCTCAGCCTGTAGGCTGCAGAGGGAGGGGGTCCGATAGCCCCTTGCGCTCCGTGGAGCTGGCACCAAAATAGGGGCTTACATTGGATGTTTTGGTGTGCCACTCACTCACCAGCAGTGAAGACAGTGAAGGGACTAGAACCAGTTACCACCCTGCCTGACCGTCATTCCGCCACTGAACCTGATAGGCTCGGCTCGGCCCGGCCCGGCCCGGCCCGGCTTCATTTAGTTGCATTTATTTGTTTCTTTGTTTTGCTATCCAATCTTCCCTAGTAAAAACTTTCTACCTAACCGTTTTTGAATCTGGAAATACAGTATTTTTCAACTACAATTATTGTTATGCTGGCAATAAGCACAAAGCTGGTTACTCAACAGTGAATCTGTGTGTGGAGCATATGCACACATGCATCCCAGTCCACAGGTTTAAACACAATGTTCTGAGGTATGTTGTGTTTAATGATATGCTTATTCACATCAAACACTTTCATGAGAAACAGTACCAAAGGCTGGTTTAGACATGATTCAGGAAGCTCAGAAATCTGAGGTATTACCCTGCTTACCACACCTGATCTCACCGAGCACTGAAACGTCTACTCTTACGTGTTCTCACACATTTGGTTCAGCATAGTGCTCTGTCATCATTATACGTTTCTGATGCAAGTTTTCTTATCGGAAACGAGATCTGAAGATAAAGATGTTCTCTATCACTGTAGTTTCACACGAACAGTAATCCCTGAATGTACACTCAGAATGAATCCTGCTGATGACTTTTTACTGTATACTCACAGTTGATGTTTTATTGTAATCGTGACCTGCTTGGAGTCGTGCTCTTCCAGCTTCGTAGGATTACCCAAACCAACCCCTCCACAAGAACGTTTCTCAACAACAGGAACAGTTCACAGCTGCTGAGAAGAAGGAGTGTGGGGGGGGGGGGGGGGCTTTGAGCAGCAAACCCGCTAATGGAATCTCTGACAATATAATTACTTTTCAAGGTTGATGAGGGAATGACAGTTTTTTTCTCGCTCACTTTCTCTCTTTCTCTCTCTTTCTCTTTCCTTTCTCTCTCTCTCTGCCTCTTTCTCTCACTCGCCTTTTCTCATTCTCTCCCACTCTTTGACCTCTCACCTCCCTCACCATTCTCTCTATCGTCCCCTCTGTCAGCAACCATCGCCTCCAAATACATCCATTCGTGCCGACCTCTCCTTCACAACCCGAGCACCTCCGGCCCGCCATTGTCCGCCTCTGTCCTCTGCGCTCCTGCGTTAGTGCAGGACTCCTCCTGGAGTGGGGAAGGGTGGCATTATGTCCTCTCCCGTTCCTACAACCCACTCCATGGATCAAGGTTCCACATGACTAAATGACCTTTCTCTCACGGTCCATGGCCCTCCCCTTTATTGGCCCCTACAATACCTGACATTCATCTGCCACTTTTCTTTCATCCCATCATAATCAGCCTCAGACCTGCATTGTCCTCTCTCCTATTCCCCAGAGCAGCTTCGGCTACCTATTAAATCACTTGAGAGAGTCAGTACTGGGCAGCGTGGGTAATTTCCCATATAATGTGTGTTGAATTCTGACCTGTCTATGCGTCACTTATAAATATTGACTGACATATTCATTTTGCTTAGATGGTTTATGAAATTTAAGCGCTCATGCAGTTATGATCAAGTTTTAAATCTGCACGTGACAGCACAGTCAAGTTAAAATCTCTCGCTGTGTTTTACGACTCTGTTGCTGTCTGTAGCAAATGTGTATTGGTTTTTTTTAAAATGGCAGATGTGTTCAGTGCCAGTCTGAATGGTGAAGTCAGCGCGTGGCTAAAGCAGAAGCTCGATCCTTCTGCCTCGGCCGCTCTGCTGACCACAGAGGTCATGGCGATGCTGGGAGACCCCATTGTTGGGGGGATTTGCTCTGCTGCGGTTGTAGCCTCCAGCCAGCTGCAGCGTGTTGCCATTGCTGAGCTCCTTTGCGTAATCTGGGGTTCCTGTGGGCTTACGGACTCCGCATGGTCGCTTCCCTCTGTCCTGGCCTCTCTTGGCATCCAGCTGGACGGGACGTCCGTGGACGGGACATGCGTGGACGGGACATGCGTTGAGGGGACATGCGTGGACAGGACATCCGTGGACGGGACATGCGTGGACAGGACATCCGTTGAGGGGACATGCGTGGACAGGACATCCGTGGACGGGACATGCGTGGACAGGACATCCGTGGACGGGACATGCGTGGACAGGACACGCTTGCCCTCTGCTCAGCTCTGGCTTCCCTACAGGGATGAACCTGCACAGAGGCCTGTGGGGTCCAGGGCTGCTGGCACTGCCATTTTGCACTGCTGATGGTAAGATGGCCGACATGCATCTGATTTCATTCTAAATGAGCAAAGTTTTGCCTTCTTGATCCCTTTTGTTTGTCAGTTAAAATGTCCAAAGAGATTTTTATATGCATAGTTCAGGATTTTGTAGCTTCAGAAGGACAGATGGGAAAGAATCCACATGGTAATCACTGTTGTAGGAGTGGCATTCAGCTATAAAAGCCTTTTAGGACCCTGAGCCAAGCTTCCTCATCAATATATGCCAATCAGCCAAATCCATACACTACAAGAGAAGGAGGTTAATGGGAGTATGAGAGGCTAATTCAAGGCCTGCGTCTACGGCGAGCCACCCTGGGAAACAACAGGGCAACGTGTGGCCTCTTGTAATACAACCAGCACCTGAGAAACACTGCTGAAGTGTGACTGTGCAGTGAGTCCCACATGACCTCCGACCTCTTGTTCCCCTCGGAGTCTTGCCCTGGTCACAGACGTTCCTCTCCCCGGAGGGGCTGTGGCCATCAATCAAGCGATGGGGTGTTTGAAGAGAAACAAGGCTGAGAAGCACTTTCGGCGGAGCTGAGGTTTGTGGCTTTAGAATATGCGGGTTTGTCCCATCGCGCCACTCAGCAGGCATGAGGAGTGGCTATTCTACATGAGCCCCAGACCTCAGCCCCAAGCTTGTACTGCAGCCTCCCCTTGCTGCTGGCTTATTGATCAGACGTAAAGCCTCGTGGCCTTTCATAGCGTAAAGCTCCGGAGCACCGCAGGACCCTCCCCCCTCCGCCACACCCCAGCCGAAAATGACAATTGCCAGAAAACGTGACGCCGGTCAGTGACGTCTTTTGTTGAGACATGGATGGCAGCTGGGACAACAGAGGAGAATCTGTGATCCGCTCGCCATGTCTGACATGTGTGGAATGTTTTCAAAAGGGAACTGTGGCTCTTTGCACTGTGTAGTCGTTTATACCTGGAACATATACGACGTATATTCATGTCATTTTGCAGCGCTGGAAACTGTGTGTTGCAAAAGTGCCTCCATTTCTGAGTGTTCTGTGATATTTTAAAACAAAGATGGATCAAAAGTTTCCAGGTCCATCCTGAAACTGAACCCTAGCTAAATCAGTCAGTCCCCTCCCCCGTGTACACATGCTGTGGGAACCATCTGATAATGAGATGAGTAATAAACACCAGGAAACAGAGACCTTTTCCTAGAGGTCAACTCATCAATCGGAATCTCTGATGTGTTTTGAAAGACAGAACAGTCAGAGAAAGTGGCAAAATGGCTCTGGATGTTTTCTGCTAATAACCTTATTGACGACTGTGTTGGAGGAAGCCGCTTCTTTGGAGTTTATGTGTAATCAAATGAAGAGGTCTGGTGCTCGAGTCAGAAATCTGATCTCATTGTCTCCGGTGCGGCCTGTGCCGAGGTCAAAGGTTGCTTTCACAGTTGTCCTACCCTTTTGGCCTTCCCCTGTTCATAGCAAGGCTGGTTTCCTCTAAGGCTAATGTTAGCTAGGCTAGTGTTAGCAGGGACTGAGCTCAGAGTCACCACACCACTTAACCTGCGATGTTTGTGTTTAAATTGTCATAAATTGAGTTGAACTGGCTTTTACAGGCAGGGGCATGTTTTAATATCGACTTTAATTTAACAGAAGTTCATGTTCAAGACGCACAGACCTAGAGAAAGACGGGTTTGAGCAGACAGCTAACGTGTTCTAGCCGTGATTTCTTTTTCTATAAACATGACAGTTTCCTTTTTTAAAGTGCTTTTTCCTATAGATGAACGCCGCTACGCACAGGAGCTGCAGGCTTCTCCCCAGCCCGCTGGTGGTGCGGAAGACGGTAACATCTGAAGGTGATGAATGTTTCTGCCTTCGCCAACCTGCCAGTGCTGACTTGATGTCATTAGTTGTGTGAACCACTGCACCTCTGCCAGGATCTAAACCAATTTCCCCCGACACCTACTGACACCGCCTGCACCAGACATTGGTCAGGCGACCAATCAGCGAATGGGGACATCGCAGTATGGATGTCTGCACCTTACATTACAAGATTATGGCCGTTGAATTTTTTGGATGAGCTGTATTTTGATTTGCTTAGACCTGGTGCTTATTGTACCATTGTGTGGTTTCAGCAATTCGTCAAACGCAGCGCTGAAAATGTGATGTGGAATAAGAGGGAAAAGCTCTTATATGTGCAGTGGATATATGGATTCGTGTCGACACAGTGCCCACACAAACACACTAGCTTTAAACAGTAATATTTAGACACAAACATTTTTCTGTCTTTCTGCTGAATTGGCTCCTAGTTTACGTTCTACAAAAAAAATCTGCTTTTCTCATTGATTCTTAATACAGCAACTTTACTTTATGTGCCAGGCAAACATATTCTTGAGAAGTCATTAGACAATGTAACACATTGTGGTATATGTGTGTGACATACCACATCTCTGTGCCTTAGTGCCATATGAAATCACTCTCAGACTATGATGTGGGAACTCATGGGTGATGTCATTGGATTTTACAATAACTTGCACATGGATGTTGGACCAGCCTGAAGCATGAGATTGGAAAACAGTTCCAGGCAGTTGCGAGCTTTTTATAGTCTAATTGCTGTAATCAAATTTGGTGTTTATTATGAGAAGCCGCCAAACTTTTATATTAATTAAGGAATTTTAATGGTTCTCTGCAGCTAGGGATTGAATTATGCAGTCATTAAAGAGAGAACGTGCTAAGGCAATGGGATTATCATTCTAGGTCAAAGGAAATGTAGCTGATTCATCAATGTTGAATTGCTTTTTACGATGTGAGGTTCAGGTGTACTTGTTCACTATCGTACAAGTGTGCATTGTTTTCTAACATTGATGTCTTAAGGAGACATTATCACTCATCTATGGTGTCTGTCAGCACCTGTAAAAGCTGCTTTACTTGTGGTAAATCATCACATGGTATAATCTGACCATCAGCAGGACAAAACATGGCAAAATATTTGTGTATTTGCTATGACAACCCATTTAAGAGACCACTTGGAGAAGTTAACTGGAAGTCAGACAGATTTCCCACTGGGCTGAAAACCATATCCTAATTAGGGTAATCTGTGGTATATCTGTTCTTTTATTTGAATTGTATTATAAGCACAAACCTAAACATATTAAATAGTTATTATGTCTCAGTTCTTCAGCTACACACAGCAGGCGGTTTTATGATTCCTACCTCTTAAACGGAATCATTTCTAGCCTGACATGGAGATCTAAGAATTGTGGGTTTGTGAGAGAATCATTATTTTTGTAAACCAAGTCTGATGTGACAGATAAAAGAAACAATGGGAATTCGTCCATAATTTCTAGCAATTTCCAAGACTGGGTGCCATGGAGATGCTCAGAACCTGGCACTGATAGCTCCACGACCCTCTCAGGACTCAAAGCCCTTCATCCTACAGGCCTTTGTTCGAAGCCTTCTTCATGACTCATTCCACTCTGAGTGACGCTGGGCTCACCAGACACGCCCCAATCTTTGCCTTACTCAATGTCAGGCGCTGTAGATGAATAAGAAGGGGATCATCTGCTCTTCCCTTAAACTGCAGCTAGAATAAATGAAGGATTATGTCTGTGGTGTCCTGTGGACCACCCGTATGGCTCTGACCTCTAACACAATTTCAAATGGTACGTTTCAAATATTCCGTTTCTGATGCGCTCGCCTCGTATTAATTGCGCTTGCATGTCGTTTTATCCTCCATACTGCTTCCTGACAGTCTTCCCACAACCTTCTTTTCTTCACACCTCCTCAGTTTTAACACTCAGAGCTACAGCAGCCGGTAAGAAATAGTAGGTTGAAAACAGCCTGAAAATGCTAGATGCTATACAGAAAAGGCACAGTCAAGAAACTCAGATACCTAGGCAGGTACCTACGAAGGCCAGTTTACCTCACGTAAACTGGTGTACCTGACACTGGAGTAGAAATGATTATATATGCTATGGGATTATATATGATATGGGATTATATATGCTATGGGATTATATATGATATGGGATTATATATGATATGGGATTATATGTACTATAGTGCTGGGATCAAGTGAGCAGGTGCCGAGGGAGAACACCACGGTCCCCCTGGTCGGTCCCGTGTCTCAGTTCGCCTGGACTCTGCTCTCTGATTGGGCCCTGGGCCCAGCACACCGCCCACCCAGAGATTGTTGTGCCCTTCCAAAGTCCACAGCCAACTGTCTTCGTGCTCATCCGCTTCCGACTCTGCCAAGGAGATCCTTCCCCATTCACTAGCGTTCAGCATGCTGTTCGCAGTCAGCCGAGGAGAAGAATCACGCTTATGCAACAAACCGAGGCACAGGAGGATAGGAAAGTTTATGCCTCTCCAGCGTAGCGTGTCCTAGAACTGCTCGTGGTGAAACATGCCTGACCTGCAACTGGTTTGGCACCATTGCCAAGAACACCCACCCTCTGCTCTGGTGCGCTAATGGAGTGGCCTAAGAATGAGGATTTGAAGGTTTGTTTGCTCATACCCAGAGTCCCTCGTCTTAATGCCAGTGTCTCTAAACACAAGGGCCCCAGGCTACGTCTTACGTGTGAAGACATTGCTAAAGTGGGTTTAGCAATTGCAGTGCAAAGGTTATGCACCCGTCTGCCAAAACGATCCTCTGCTTCTCCATCAAATGCCCCCACAGAATGAAATTCTGAGGAAAACTGTTCACCGAAACCCAGAAATATGTTCCTAAAGACCCCGAGAGTGAGCGCTGGCTCACGAGGCCCAGCCGGAGCCAGGGTGGAGGGTTCAGCGCGCGGCCTGAGCAGAGGCCCGGGCGTCCCAGTGCGGACACGTGGCAGCGACGCGGCAGGCCAGGGCTCATGGCTCGCCCCGGGGAACACGGCAGAGTGGGCAGCGTAGTGGGCCTGGGGATGCTGGGAAAACACAGAACAGACAGGACAAGGGCAGCATCCAAACCACAGGCCCCTCAGTTCATTAAACAGCCAAGACACCAGAAATCAACATTCAACATTACGCAACGTGGGATTTAAAAAAGAAAAAAAGGATAAAAAAAAAGGATTTTTGGCAGGCAGTCGGAAACCCTCAGGTATCAAAAAAAAAAAGAAAAACCCGCCCATTTCTTGCTGTCGTGTCTGGAAGCGGCAGGAGCACAGCGAGGAGATTGGTGTGTACGAGAGCAGCATCCAGAACCAGCCTGGCTCTCTGTGCACGTCCCCCCCCCTGCACGAGCTGTGGTTAGGCTGCCACGTGCTGCTCCTGTCTGGGGTGTGGAGGTAGGTGCCACGCCCTCTCCCTCACGTCAGCCTGGCCTGTTTGTACAGGAACGAGAAATGGCCTGCATCTCCCCTGGAGACAGGAGGCTTCGCTTTTGTGAGTTCCGAGGATGAGCTCATTGGACATCAGTGGCACTTTTGCCCTTTTATATAACAGGGGACGTTCTGGTGATCACACCTACTGTAGCATTACTGCGGACAATCAGCAGATATAACATACAGGGAATGTTCTGATGGTCGTACGTATGGTATAACCTCCAGGGAACGTTCTGATGGTCGTACGTATGGTATAACCTCCAGGGAACGTTCTGATGGTCGTACGTATGGTACAACCTCCAGGGAACGTTCTGATGGTCGTACGTATGGTATAACCTCCAGGGAACGTTCTGATGGTCGCATGATGGTATAACCTCCAGGGAACGCTCTGATGGTCGTAATGATGGTATGTACGTATTGTTTGTACGCATGGTATAACCTCCAGGAACGTTCTGATGGTCGTACGTATGGTATGTACGTATTGTTTGTACGTATGGTATAACCTCCTGGGAACGCTCTGTTGTACGTACGTATGGTATGTACTTGTTGTTTGTGCGCATGGTACAACCTCCAGGGAACGTTCTGATGGTCGTACGTATGGGTATAACCTCCAGGGAACGTTCTGATGGTCGTACGTATGGTATGTACGTATTGTTTGTACGTATGGTATAACCTCCAGGGAACGCTCTGATGGCCGTACGTATGGTATGTACGTATTGTTTGTACGTATGGTATAACCTCCAGTACGTATTGTATGGTATGTACGTATTGTTTGTACGTATGGTATAACCTCCAGGGAACGCTCTGATGGCCGTACGTATGGTATGTACGTATTGTTTGTACGTATGGTATGTACGTATTGTTTGTACGTATGGTATGTACGTATTGTTTGTACGTATGGTATGTACGTATTGTTTGTACGTATGGTATGGGGAACGTATGGCCGTGCGTATGGTTTGTACGTATTGTTTGGTATATGGTATGTACGTATTGGTACGTATGGTATGTACGCATTGTTTGTACGTATGGTATGTACGCATTGTTTGTACGTATGGTATGTACGTATTGTTTGTACGTATGGTATGTACGTATTGTTTATGTAATGTATGGTATGTACGTATTGTTTGTACGTATGGTATGTACGCATTGTTTGTACGTATGGTATGTACGTATTGTTTGTACGTATGGTATAACCTTTGTACGGGTATGTACGTATTGTGGCCGTACGTATGGTATGTACGTATTGTTTGTACGTATGGTATGTACGTATTGTTTGTACGTATGGTATGTACGTATTGTTTGTACGTATGGTATAAGGGAAGTATCTGATTGTAGTACGTATGTACGTATTGTTTGTACGTATGGTATGTACGTATTGTTTGTACGTATGGTATGTACGTATTGTTTGTACGTATGGTATGTACGTATTGTTTGTACGTATGCTATGCTGGGATGCCCCTGCTGAACATGCCTTCTTTACTCTGCTGCACATCTGTTGTTTCAGGCCTGCTGTTCTGCACTGTTTGCACCATTTATTACACTTTATAATTTTCCTTCTTTGTGGTTAAGACCACTGCACAGCCACTAGCAGCCTACTCACTGGACCTATATAAAGGCCTGAATGGACTGAGCTCATGAATACGTCTATTAGCAGGGTGAGGGTGCCCTCTTGTGTTCAAACACAAACCAGCTACACCAGACAAGCAACATATACAGACGCTACATAAATGCTTAGACACGGTTGTTGTTGTTTTGTCTCTTTGCAGCATTTGAGTTTACTGTGAGTTTAATATACATAATATCAGCTTCAATGCCATTTTAATACTTGTTTGTAAACCTTTTAAAATCAATAACATGTCTAAAGTCCTTGATAGACACCAAATCAATATTTGGTGTGGATACTTTTTGCCTTCAAAACAGCATAATTTGTTCTAGGTTCACAAAGTCAGGGATATTGCAGGCTTATAGTCAGGTGTATGATTAGCCACTTTTACCAGGTGATAATGATTATTTTCACACAGGTTGAACACAGTCATAGAGTGAAACAGACATAGCTGTGTAGCTGTGTAGCTGCGTAGCTGTGTAGGAGTGTAGCTGCGTAGGAGTGTAGTTGCGTAGGAGTGTAGCTGTGTAGGAGTGTAGGAGTGTAGCTGTGTAGCTGCGTAGCTGTGTAGCTGCGTAGCTGTGTAGCTGTGTAGCTGCGTAGCTGTGTAGCTGTGTAGCTGCGTAGCTGTGTAGCTGCATAGCTGTGTAGCTGTGTAGCTGCGTAGCTGTGTAGCTGTGTATCTGCGTACCTGTGTAGCTGTGTAGCTGTGTAGCTGTGTAGCTGTGTAGCTCTCCGTAGGTGTTTGGCTGTAGCTGTTTTCCTTGTGTCCTCTTCACAATTCCCATTAGTCTGTACGATTCCAAAGTGCTTGTAGCTGCCCTCTTCTGTTTCCTGCTGGTAGTGCAGTTCACTCTGTTTTAACTACCCCCCCCCCTGTAGCCGTCCACCCACACTTACTCAGTCTGGGATTCCCATGTTGCTGCTGTATGTCCTGGCGAGATGGTTTAGTGAGTTGATGTGTCGTTCACTTCTGGCATACGGCTTGACGTACTAGCCACTCCTGGTGTTGATTTTACTGAGGTGGTTCAGACCTGAGGTGGTTCAGACCTGAGGTGGTTCAGGCCTGAGGTGGTTCAGACCTGAGGTGGTTCAGGCCTGAGGTGGTTCAGACCTGAGGAGGTTCAGGCCTGAGGTGGTTCAGACCTGAGGTGGTTCAGGCCTGAGGTGGTTCAGGCCTGAGGTGGTTCCAGGATCCATATTTGGAGATTCTGCTCCTCTTGTGTACCTCTTCAGTCAGCCAGAGCTGTTCATTTTGGCTTAGCAGTCTCCTACGCCTCAGTGATGTACAGGCTGATGTACTTCTCACCTTCATCACCTTCAACATGCCTCTCTACAGTTCTGATAACTGGCTAACTTCTCTTTGTGTTGTGATAACAGTCTGTATTATAAAATATTATATAACAGGGATATTGAATCTACATTTTATTGGCTACAACCAATAGATATTCTTCTTCTTCTTTAAAAAAATGACATTTTCATGACAATATTAAACACAAGTGGTGTGAAGCACAAAGTTAATTTCAGGCTGTTAAAAGAGAAAGATCCCTTCAACAATCCACCCTAGTGTTAAACTACTTACAATAAAATGCAATCAGAGAAAGTAAATGCAAACAGTACATATTTATACTTATGTATAATATACACTTATATATATACTTTTCAGTCTTTTCAGTGTTCATCTCCTAAGAAATTGACAGTTTCTAATAGTGTCATACTTCACTACTGTCCTCCACTGGCATACTGTTCACCATAGAAACAAATTCAACATTTAATATCCAACATTAAATATTTAGTCTCCATTCAACCCAAGCTACCAAGGCATTAGTACAAATTATGTTTTCCCTACTCTCCAAGAAACAAAATGTCTACATTGAAAATGTACCTGATATGATAGCATATTCCCCAGCTATGAGTCGGTGAGAACAGGAGAGGGCGCTGTTGCACCATACCTCCAGGGACTACAGGTTCATTTCGAACTACTGTAGTCGCTGCAATAATTAAGACAGAATTGTTGTTATGCAGTAAAATAATAACATATTAAGTTAAAGGAATACAATATAAATATATGCACTGTCAAGAAATTCACATAAAGCTTGATTTACAATGATAACATTACATATGCTTGCTTTTGTGTTTTTTAATGCTGTTTTAGGTAAAAGTTGCTTTAGCATGATTTTACATATTATTATTATTATTATTATTATTATTATTATTATTATTATATAAGGAGTAGCACTGTTGTCCAGATCTTGGACATTCTGCAGCTTGAACATGCCTGTGATAGGACTGAGGCTGTTGTGGAGTTGTCTCCATGTTGTCTCCATGTTGTCTCCTCTATGCCCTGTTGGACTGAATATCCATGGACAGATTACTTCAAAGGCCTCAGACAACCCCCCCCATCAGTGTGCCTTTTTACAAGCACTTAATCTCTCAAACCTAAATAAACCCCCAAAACACAGCAGTGTAGCCTGCTGCTACAATTTACTGCTGTTCCTCCAGAACGCACTAGTTCAGCCATCATGCTAGAATTAATGTTCTCGGTGGACACTTGGATGAAGAAGACCAGTATTTTTATTGGTTCATCCACTTTAACGTGATTTGGATTCAACTCTGCTTTCCCAATTTATGACATGTTTTCCACTGAAACGTCATAATGAACATCATTTCATCCATTACTGTGGTATAGATCACTTCAGTTACAGATCAGCTTTATGGGGTGATAAAGGTCTGGTTATAGGACAGTTAATGACCTGGCTCTGATGGGAGAAGACTTTATGAACTGAGTTTATGGTTATGTCCCTTTGTAAGATTCTAGTTTAAAAAAGAGAGATTTTCTAGATGTTTTCATATCTAAAGTGGACTGGAGGTGGGCGCGCGGCATGGGGAGGAACCTGGGAAACGTCAGCTTGCATTGTGTCTCTGCTCTTCTGGAGGGGGAGGGCATGTTTAATTGCTCCTGCAATGAGAGCCCCACTCCCACATTACAGAATGTACCGACGCAGAATGCGAATCACGGTACATCGATAAATCCTCCTGGCGTATCGCAGGACAGCCTCACAAGGACTTTTCCTCTTTATATTCTCCCTCTCTCTCTCCCTCTCTCTCTCTCCCTCTCCCTCTCTCTATCTCACCCTCTCCCTCTCTCCCTCGCTCTCTCCCTCTCCCTCTCTCTCTCACCCTCTCCCTCTCTCTCTCCCTCTCTGTCTCCCCCACACTCTCTCCCTCTCTCTCTCCCCCACACTCTCTCACTCCCTCTCTTAATCTCTTTCCCACTCTTTTTCTCTCCCTCTATCTCTTTCTCTCTCTCTCTCCCGCACTCTCTCTTTCCCTCCCTCTTTCTCTCTCTCTCTTTCTCTCTCTCTCTCACACACACACACACACTTTATGTTCTTTATATTTCCATCTGATGGTAACATTACAAATACCACAAATATCACACTGCATGATATACTATAGCACTGCAATTTTCAACAGCTGTTTTCCAAACATCATTCAGCTTATTTTTCACCAGTGTCACTTTTTGAACTGTTGTTATTCATTGATTTATTTCGAATCATAAGCAGCTTGTACAGGTTTTATAGGTGTACATTTGCTAAGGCTTGAAGAGTATATGCTGACATAATAGTATATAATTTAAACCACAGCCAAAACAAACGATGGTTTACTTATTAAAATGAGCCCCAGGCGAGATGCTACATCAGGGGTGGATGCCGTGGTGGCACTGCTGGCTTCAGCAGTACGTTATCTCAGCTCCACTTGGTCCTGCTACGTCCTAAGCACAGCCCAAACGTGCCTCCGGAGCCGGAAACAGCTGGCAAGGGAAAAGAAGAACTGAAGACTTCCACAGAAGAAGCGCTTTTAAGTAAACGGAAGGGCCCCGAATCCACGCATAAACAAAAACAAGTGATCGGATGCTGGCGAACGTGCCCTCGCCCTGGGGAACCACGCCGGCCAATGGAGGCCAGAGAGCCAGTCCTGCGTGGACAGGGCGCCTTTGTAGAAGTGAGAGAGGGAAGTTGAGATGAACTCTGTGTAGCACGTGCAACGCGCTGCGGTTTGGGGAAGCACTTGGTGGGGATGGGAGGGGGGGGAGGGGGGGGGGGTGGTAGGGGGGGGGGGGGGGGGGGGGGAGGGGGGTCCCTCACCTAGTTTTGACTGAGGCGGCAGTTTAGAGACATTTGTTATCAATACAACTGATACACGTTTAGTGGCACAAACACGAACATGGCAATATGCATTTGTACATTTGTAACATTTACAAAATAAACACAAGCCCTTTAAACTTCACAGAGCCTTTTCTCCCTGAGGTAATTCACTTGTGCATTGTGATCTCCTCTAGAGAATAGCCCCATAAAACATGCCCCATGGCAGGTCTACTGTCCGTTCTTCCTCCTTGTCAATTTATCAATGGGGCAGACGACAGATCCCTGGCACAGTCTGCCAGACGATTGAATCCAGTGACCATCTCCCATGCCAAATTACTGCTGTTCACGTTCTTCAGCAGAGACTGCAACACCTGAGTATGTAATAATTCCTCTTCTTAATCAGTCGCACGTTTCCTTCTTGGCAACTGTTCTGTGACTGTGACCTTCGGTGACCTTTGACGTCCAGTACCGGCTATAACCTTCACTGATATCATTCTCAGAAGCTCTCCTGTCAGAACAGTGTCCCAAGAAGCCTCCACAGCGATTACACATCTGATACATAACACCCAGGGCATGGCCTCCATGATTAGGAAATTTTGGCGGTAATCACCAGTGGCACAATTGCTGAGCTCTAAAAGCCTAAGCTACAGGAGATATACAGGTAACGAGAGCAATCATCGCAGCGGGCAGAAGCCTCCTCATTGGACATCCTCCGTGCGGGAGCGGCGAGAGCGGCAAGGATGCGTCCAGCGGTTCATCTCTGCCGCTGCGTTAAGCTCAGCTCTCCTGTGGTGCGCACTATGTCGAGTCACATTTACCAAGCCATTACGGGGCTTCTTTAGGCCACAAGAGGTGCACAATTTGCAGTCATTCATCTCTCCAAATCAGCCCTAGGGTGCTGAGAGTTGGCGGTTGGACGAGGCCAACACCATTGTGCCTGGATCCTTTGGTTAATTTAAGTGTTTATCCCCCATTTGCGGAATTGAGAGTGTTTGTCTTTGTTCTTAGCGTAACAAGCCATCTCCATTTTGGCTTTACAATAACACAATTAACAACGGTCAAGTATCCACGACCCAGAGAAAACTAGACAGTGTACATTATTGGAATTGTTTCATCCTTTGCAGAACAAGATGGTTTGGGATTAATATGAACTACAGAACATGCATAAAGCTGTGCTTTTAATTTAGCATCTTAGAATTCAGGTTTAGGTTTCAAGCTCTTCATACAGAGAGAACATCTTGGTTGTAAAGAAAGCTTGTGTGCACTCTAGTCAGGGTTAGAAGCAGCTTATGCCAAAGTGCATTTAATATAATATTGTTTTGACTTGACTGAACATGAAGTAATCGAAAATCAACTGCCATCTGTGGCCATCAGTAGCCTAAGGACATAGGAGAGTGCAACTGAAAGAATTATTGCACAGTCAAAGTATAAGGTACTTTAGTCTTCATGCAGCACAAGATAGTACACGCTTGAAAAATGAATGAAACATAAAAGGGACTCTACTTCAATGTAAACATATCTTATTTATCTATACAGGGAAGTTGTATAAGTTTAGATTATTTAGCACCTCCAAATTATGGTCTAATAACATTATGTTATTATAATTTTTCAGTTCTGGCACCTCAGGTGGAACGAACTTCCCAGTGTCAATGGCAGAGTCAGTATGTTGATTTATAAATTTTATACTGTAATGACTTTTCTTGCTTTTATCTTTTAAGTAGGGTTTTTTCAGTATATATTTGAGTATATCTAGGCGTCCATACAAATCAAAGTTTCAAAACTAACTAGCTAGAGATTTTGAGACCAAATTGTTTGTATTATAATTTAGACAGGTCTCACACACAGTATGTTGATTATATTATATTTCAAATCAACAAAGAGACCAAATTGTTTGTTTGCAAAATGTAGCCTCATTGGTCCCCAAAAATTCTAAATGATAGTCTGGAGAACCATGACTGTATATAATGCAGAAAGCATTGGTTGCTATGGTAGATTCATGATCAACAACAAGAATAAGCATAACATGTGAAGTTAATTTTCAGTCCCAAAGAATTGGACCTCTTTAATAGGTAATAGTAAACATTTCATGTAATTTGCCTCACCTGCACTACATTTAAAATTCCTGGATTTATATGTCCAGGGTCTGGCAGCACATCACCAGTTCTCCACCTGTCTGAACACCCCTTGTTTTCCTACCAAAAGATCCAAATTAGCCTTTGTGATTTTACTTTTCTCAAGAAAGCCTGTCTGACAACATGGAGAGGAAACACGGCCCTTTGATCAATTTGTTGATCTCCTGCCAACTGTACCATGTTCTAGAGAGTCAGATGAGATGAGATCCTGTATTGGCTCAACAGGGTAATAACACTGCTGAATATTCCCAGAATTCCTGCACCCTGGCCGCCATGTCTGCTTGGAATGGATGGATGTTGTTTGGACTCCATCTGCTACTACAAGGTGGAGTCACCTACATGGAAACAACTTCCTCGAATATTGATTTACAACAGCAGCCCGTTATTCTAGGAGATCCTCGTCTTTCCTGGACACACATGGAGATTGCAAGTCTTGCCACATCAAGGATCGAACACATCAGTCTGGAGTACAGAGACCTTATGGAGAAGTGTAATGAGCAAGTGATGCTAGAATGGCCTCATCCCTGTGCTTTGAACAGTATTTTTCTGGATTTCTCTAACTTGTTTACCAGAATCTTCAGAACCTGACCACCCCTTTAAATGCACACCTTAAAGGTAGACATGCATGCCTCTTCCCAGATTTCAGATGTGCACTAAGTGTCTGATCACTTCTGGTTCATTGTCGGCTCGTCCTCATCTATCTAAACTGTTTGTGGTGGGGAAGATCAGAGGAAAGGAGAGGTGGATGTCTCAGAAGCCAGGAGAACCTCCCAAACTCCATCCAGTTGCCTTCTTCTCCAAGAAACTTCCTAAATCATAAAGAAATTGTGATGATTATGAGGTCAGCAACCATGAGCTTCATGGCGTCAGAGGGCTCTCTGTCATGGATGCAGAGGGCTCTCTATCTACACCAACCACAGGACATTGGAATAAATTAGAAGGGACCAGAAGGGGGTTGTTTTTTTATTGGGTTTCAGTTTACCATTTCATACACGCCAGGCCCCAAGAACACTAAATCCAGCTCTTTGTTGTGTGTCCATGACCCTGAACCTACAGACCCCCTACCTCCTCATCTACATCTAGCCACCTGTTTGATTACTCCAATACTCAGTAATGTCAAAAAGGAAGTCATGAAAGCCTTAGAAACCTGAGCTGAATGACATGTTTCAGACAATTTCAGGAATTCATTTAGCATCTGGGCTTCATCAGCCTTAGCTCAGGTCACAGTCCTGAATCTGATGGCCGGTTAAATAGACAGAAACAAGACTTTGGCTTTTATCTCCAAAATTATTGCAGTGTCCAGAAGGATAGAGAGGTGGTCCCAGCAATCAGTGACTATTTTAAGGGACAGCAAGGAGGTGTGGACATGTTGAACTAGTGAGAACACCGGTCAGAAGGAGAAGAACCAGGCAGAAGAACCAGGCAGAAGAACCAGGCAGAAGAACGTTGGTATCATTCCCAGGTATCTCCACCCCTGGAGTGGTGCGTTGGTACTGGAGTTTGGCGGTCATGGTCTGGTGGTTAGGGAACTGGTCTTGTGACCAGAGGGTTGTGGGTTCAATTCCCAGGCCTGAGGCCATGACTAAGGTGCCCTTGAGCAAGGCATCTAACCCCAACTGCTCCCTGGGTGCTGGGCTAGGGCTAGGGCACTGCTCTGGGCATGTGTGCACCACAGCCCCCTAGTGATCACTAGTGTGTGTGTGTGTGTGTTCTGACTGCACAGATGGGTAAATGTGGAGGACAAATTTCGATTGGGGTAAAAATCACAATGTGGCTTGACTTAAACTTATCGTGCAGTGCTGGGACTCATTATTTAGTGTTTTGTTTGCATTCGTGTTCATCTGGCCGAGTCATTACATTATGTCTAAATCCTCAAGTTTATCAGTAAACAAGCATGACAAATGTTGGCTGTTGTAGGATAGGTACATGCGTAATATTTTGTCTTGATCAATTTATAGGTAAGTCTTTGATTTTCGTTAGGCTTGAATTCAATATAAAATTGTTGCATGGCATTTCAGTATGAACTTGTTACTATATTATATGAGAAACACTCATATTCATAGCAGCTTGTTTTAGAATTAGCAATGTTAACTTACAGCCTCAGATCCTTCGTCTTCTAAGTCACTCACTTCGATAGCCTACTGTAAAGGAATTTATTATATTCGATTTTTAAACATTTTTATTCATATCTCTGTCTATTCAGTGAAAGGCAATTTAGACAGGGCGACAAGACACGTCGGAGGTGATTCAATCAGGCGTGGTTAATGACGTAACGACTATCAAATAAGTACAAGCAACCGCACAGCGCGAGTGAGCTGGAAGAGGCACTGAACCAAGTTGCGATGACTTGTGGAAAGTAGAGGCACTGTGAAACATTTATCTAGACGTTTTTTTTTCTAGCTATATGTTATTTTTCTTTCAGAGTCTGACGCAGGGCGGTGACATGAGGAGCAGCAACAACAAGTCGACGTTGGGAGAGCATCTGTAAATTGCTCTTTTGGGCGAAATTTCAAATTTCCTAAGCTAATTTAGAAGAAGCTCCCTTGTTGATGTTGTCGAAGCCGCCTCTACAGGTAGATATCCTATTGCCACGCTCGCGCCGAAGTTTTATCTGTGTATTAATGTTACATCGATGTTGTAGTCGATATTGGACAATACCCGTTTTTTATTATTATAAAACTACCATAGTTCATAGAGAGCGTTTTAAAGTTTAAACAATACTTGGCACGAGGTATGTTGTATGGGAAGTAATAATCTAGTAACACATTTCAGTAAGCGACGGCACGGATGAAGGCTCTAAAGAGTGGGCAACTTAAAGTGGAATCTGCAGGTCTGCTAACAAATAAAAAACAACTACGGAACGACCTCCGTAGTTTGGGAATCATATCCACAGTATCCTACACATACGCTACATTTAAATATAAAAAAATCCGTTTCTTTGTGAGAGATAAAATAAAACAGTGTACAACAAATAAACTTAAATGTTTGGTCATTTGCTGGACGCGGGGAGGACACGTAGTCGAGTACCTATCAAACGAAATGTTAATCTCCAGATTTCATGTTCTCAGATCTACTCGTTGTACCTCCTTTATTAGAAATAACCACTGGTCATTTTATTAAACATGTGTGTCTAGCATGTTTGCGCACCACGTACATTTACTGCATCCATCACTAGTAGGTTTACTGAGTTGATATTTGGGTGTAGGACTGTTTTCATCAGCAGTAGCACATGGTGGTGGGCACTGAGGTGGAGCTAGGCACAGCAGTCAGATCCCAGCTGGACTCAAAATTCTCATGGCAGAAGATGGTCTTGCTGTTGTCTTTAACTACACCCATATGTATGTTCTAAATACAAGACTGAGATATAAATGATGAATTTCAATTTACTTGAAACGGCTTGATTTGTTGCCGTTTGTTGAGATTATGCAGATTCCCATTAAATACAAGTTACTTTACTTGTGGGGGTGTCCTGTCTGGCAAAAATATCCTGAAGGTCGATTTATGCGGAGTTCTTTTTATGGTCCGCATAGTGCATCTTCCTGCGGATGATTAATGTTGGCTAGCTCATGTTTTTTTATAGTTAACCATAGACTTTTAATTTTTAATTATGCGATCAATGCCAAGAGGAAATACTAGTGGAAATGGGGGTGGGTCATCCATCCATCCATCCACCCACCTATATCCATATACTGTACTTGCAATACTACTTACTTGCTACTAGTACCATTTGAGTTTAAGCTCAAGCTAAATCTCTTGACACTGCATTAGCAAACAGGTTGTTTTGTTTCTGGTGTATATAGTTAAAATGGTGAGACTGGAGTGTGTGTTAAACATCTTAGTCGACATGTGTGTGTGGTTATGAACTTTCCAAAATTCCCAAATTGATGAAATGTGTTTTGTGATTTAAAAGTCTAGATTTAGCTAAAACTTAATCAGATTTCCCCCCATACAAACTAAAGATTTTCCCAATATTACTGACACCCAATATAATTTTTGAAATGCATCTTGAGTAAAGTCTCAATTCATCAGGCACAGTGATTTTTTTTTTTTTTTTAGATTCAGAATCTCCAGTATAAACAGACATTCTTAGAGGTAGGAATCTCTCTCTCTCTCTCTCTTTTTGGGAATGTGGCAGACCTTCCTGAGTCGGGCCTGGAAGTGCTCTGGCTGAGGTTCCCAGTCCCCTTGGCAGGGCACAACTTCCCTCTGTCTCTCCCTTATCCTTTTTCCTCCTCAGAGAAGGGAGTGAAGGGAACCGGAGTGGGGGGGGCATCACTGTGGCCTTGGCCCGGCTTTTTTCTCTTTCTGGTATGCGCCGCTGGTTAAGAGCTCCGTCTCCCTCAACCTGCCCTCACTGACTATTTTTGGCTATTATTTTGGTGAGATCTTTTCAGTGCATGTAACTCGGATCATGTAAGTAACACAAGTGCTTCTACTTTGTGTGTGTTTTTTTGCAGTATTAGTTGGACATGTATCGTACTGGCAGCTCTGCCTGCCTGTCCTTGTAGCTCTTCCCCGGGGTTGCAAGGTGTTACCGTGTGAGCTTGTGAGAAATGCTGGATGAGGTGGAGGTGGCTGCTTTGAAATGGAAGGAGATGGATGCTGCTGTCGTGTCTTCACAAAGGCAGTACTGCTAGTTGCTTCCGCATGGAGCCACGGCCACCAGCGGCACAGTGCAACTCGGAATAAAACGGCAAAATCATTTCACGTTGTAATTTTATTTAGAAGAAAATGACTTAAAAACAATGAATTGTGCTGTAGCTACACTCGTATAGCTGTAGAGCCTTTTATATGTATGCTGTCCGTGCAGGCCGGTTACTTGATCATTTAGAAGGTTCTTTGACTGCCCGTCTCCCTGTGAGATGTCACATATTCAGCTCCGTGTCCCTGTACTGAGTGCTGTGTTGGACTTTCCATGTCTTTGTACGGGTTCAAAAGTCGTTTGCTCGTTAGTTTACTTTTTGTTGAATGGTGAAGAGAATAGATCCTCTCTCCAGTCACACAGGGATTTGCTGCTGAGTTGTTCCTATAGCACAGCACGAATGTACTGGCACATCATGGTTCTTCTTTTATTGGTGAAGTGTAGCAACAGAAATTACTGCACACTGCAGAATGGTAAACATGTTTTCTATTTGACCTTGGTTCAAATTGTACTGCCACAGCGGACAGAAAAAAGACTTGCTCATTGCTTAATTTGGTGTTAATCAGACACACACTGCTGTGTCTATGCAGAATGAGGAAAGTAAATGTAAGAGTCTCAGAGGCTTCAGCTGGGATGAACAGCTCCACTATGTTGGGGCTGTTCTGAGAGTGCAGTGCTGAGTCATTTCCACTGTCATTTTTAATCTGGTGTGGTAGCATAGATTTGCTTTTTAATAAAGCTGTTTTAACAAGATTTTGGTAAGAAGTAATTGATGAAAAAGCTACAAAGAAATACTGTTCCCAGATTTATTGGTGCCCACAGTATTAAATAGTGTCTAGACAGTAAATTAATTCTATAAACTCTAAATTTGGATTGGTCCCTCACTCTGGTTCATTTTTAGATGTTGCGTTGATGTTTTGTAATGTCGACCATTTTTGGAGTCTTGGTGAGACTCTTACAGTCTGTGTGAGTTTGCCACCCAATCACTGTCTGGCGTGCGAGCAGACTTTGAATAATTATTAACTTGTGGCTGTAGCCCTTTTCATGCCTGCACACCTTCTTGCTTTACTGTTCAGCATGTCGTGTTCTGCTGTGTCTGCTAGTGCCACACGTGCTTTTTCTAAGCAAGGTAAGGAAACTCAAGTCTTGTCTTTTTCCCTACCCCCAAATCCAACCCCCGTTTTAGGTCTAGTTGGTATCAAAGATGTCCTGGTGAAGATGTGCTAGTCCTGCATTTGGGCCACAGTCCCTCTTCATGACGTTCCTGGTCTCCCTGCTTCTGTTGTCCCACGCTGATGATGCAATAACGCTGCGCCATGTCTGAGTCTTTGGAGAGGGATGTCCCTTTGCTCCAGCTGCAGGAGGTGGACTCTAGCAGGGCGGGCCCGGGTCCGGTGCTCTCGCCCGCCTTTGACTCCTCCCCCCCGCCGGCCCTGCCCGTGGAGAGCCACCCCATCTGCATTCCTTCGCCCTACACGGACGTCGGCCATGACTTCACCACGCTGCCCTTCTACAACTCCACGCTGCTGGGCTACGGCGGTCCACCTCTCTCGGAGTGCCCCCCCGTGAGTCCTGCTCTCTACTGGCCCTCGCACAGCCCCGCCTCCACGCTGACTCTGCACCGGCCGCATTCGCACGCCCCGCAGAACCAGCTCGGCAACGGGACCTGGCAGGAGCACCCGCCACGCGACTACGCGCCCGAGGAGAACAGGTACGTCCCCAGGGTTGGGCGGGCGGTTGGGCGGGCGGGTGGGTGTGGCCCACCTGGGCTTTGGATTGGCTTGGCCTGCGTACGTAGTCCTGTGCTACTCGTCTCCCAGATGTTGCCTATTTCACAGAGCTAAGGTTCCTGGATCATGTCACTGTCTGCTTCAGCAAACCCGTGGGGAAGCGATCGCTGGACTGCGACGAGGCCTTCAGCTTCACCGAGAGCAAAACGGACACGCACTTCTGCGCCGTCTGCAGCGACTATGCTTCTGGCTACCACTACGGAGTCTGGTCCTGTGAGGGCTGCAAGGCTTTCTTCAAAAGGAGCATCCAAGGTGCGACGCCTCAGAACTCCTAATACCCTACTGCTCTGGTGGCTGCCGTCCAGCATATAGAAACGCATGCATTTGTGCACACACGTGCACATGTATCTGCATGCACATGTTAATGTGTCTGGTGCATGATTTGCTGCAGTAACTGGGTTGCACTCTCTCCTTTGTTTACTGAGGGTCCACTCCGGTTTTGCCGGGTTTGTTTGCAGTGTGAAACTTTGTCACTTTGACCTGGAAGCTTCTGGAAATTCTGTATTTAACTTCGCCCGTTCTAGCTTGGCGGTAGTGTCACACTCCCAATCAGGACAATGTTTTTAACCTATAAAGGAAAAATCCTGCTTGCACACGCACGTTCACGCATATATACAGGATTTGTTTGTATGAAGTGTATTGTAATTATTTGAACCTTCTTTACTTTCTTCACCATGTTCCCCCTGTTTTTTCTCCTGCAATTAAATGAAAACCATCCAGTCATACAAACCTCGTTCTCCTAATATACTCGACTCGGCCGTCTTAATGAGCCCCTCCATGAACCCCCCTCCCCAGCCCCCCCGATCTGCTGCTTCTGAGAGGTGCTTTCTAGCCTCGGGGGATCCAGAAGCAGAGCACACTGTTCCCTCTCCAGAGTTTGACTGCAGCTCGTAATGCCAATCGGTGCTGTTTTTGTTTGTTTTCAGAGCGGTCCTCTCTGAGGACCTCGCTCACACCGCATCTCCACCACCCCTGCTGTGATTCCTCGTCTGTGATGCTTGCCATCCAGATTAGCATAGTCTGTTGTCATTCTCGGCGTCTTCGCTGTATTGTTGAGTGTTGTCTGTACACAGACCGGAGCAGTAAGACTAACGAACCCCACGTCCGCTTTCACGCTTAGTTTGCCGCGGGCCCAGACCGTCCCGGTTGGCGCTGGGAGGTTTGCAGCGTGCTGTACCTGACTGCTCCCGTGTGTCCATCCTCGTGTATAGGACACAACGACTACATCTGCCCAGCGACCAACCAGTGCACCATTGATAAGAACCGGCGCAAGAGCTGCCAGGCGTGTCGTCTCCGCAAGTGCTACGAAGTGGGAATGATCAAATGTGGTAAATGTGCTTCTCGCCAAGTTCTTATTCACACCACATCTACACTATCCATTATCTCCCACCACATCTCTCTCGCTCTCTCTCTCTCCATCATCTCCCACCACACCAAGGTCTAGCAGGCTTCACCAACCCTAGCAGAAACGATGGTTGTTTTACACCCTCGTGTTGGACACTGTGTGCTGTTATGTCACACTGTACTTTTATTTGATGAAGCTAGACTAGTGTGTGATATAGTTATTTGATTTTAATGGGACTTGAACACTTTTGCTTACTCTCTTATTTATATACACACACACACACACACCTTCACACTGACAGTCACGCATGTGTGCACTGTGCTATGGGGTCTGCTGACCTGAGTGGTATATTCATTTTGTAAATGTGGTTAGGGGAAAAAATCATTCTTGGGCTTTAGCTAAATTAAACCTTTGTTGCTATGGTGACAAATATGTCGTCAGCGACTTGCCTGTACGATGATTTCATCCACCAGGTCTAGAGAATAATTTAAGCCTGTAGAGAATCTGCAAAGAATATTTAAATATGGAAAATGTAATGTACAATTCTCTACCAGTGCTAGACTGGTTCTTTCAGCGTGCTAAGGGATTACTGGGCATTGTGGGTGTGGGCGGTGAGGTCAGAGGTCTGAGGTGGGGCCTGTGTGTGGCAGGTATGCGACGGGACCGTGGCAGCTGTGGACGTGGAGGCTCCCAGCCCAGAAGGGTGACCCGGTACCCCGCAAGGGCAGCCGCGGGCGGCCACAGGGCCCCGGAGTGGAGAGGCTCGCCGTCCACCAGGGTGAAGGAGCCCACCACGCCGACCATGAGCCCGGAGGAGCTGATTGGGCGGATCATGGAGGCGGAGCCACCAGAGATCTACCTGATGAAGGACGTGAAGAAGCCCTTCACCGAGGCCAACGTCATGATGTCCCTTACCAACCTGGCGGACAAAGAGCTTGTTCACATGATCAGCTGGGCCAAGAAGATCCCAGGTGTGTGTATGTGTGTGTGTTTATAATATGTTTGGAGTTTTCTGCTATTTTATTTTGTGATTTGTGTATTTGGAGAAAATCAGAAGCTCTTGGTTGGAGGAGCATATGCATCATTTGTAATCCTGTTCTAGGGGTTCGTTCGTTCTGGTGCCTCTGGCTGCGTACAGAAGGACATGTTCATTCACACGGCCTGAGTGGGAGGCCTGGTGTCTTTATTTGCAAGACTAAAAGGAAGCAAATGAAAAATGACCAAAAGCTTCTGCTGTTTGTGTCTTTCATTACTGAAATGTTCTACTGACCTGTTCTGACACTTCAGCTTTGAAGTCTGCAAAATCAAAATTTAACCAGTTGACTCTTTTACACCGTGTGCGACAAAGCCAATAATTAAGCAGTACAGTTTTCTTTCAACTTTTAATATAATGAATATTGTTAAATAATAGTATTTATGTATTATTTTACAAATGGTGCGTTTCAGACATTTATTTAAATGGGCCTATTTGAACACTGCTGATTTGTCCATCACTGTCCCAAAGCACTGCGTGGGTCGACGGGCGTTGGTAGAGTGAAGGGGTCTGCGGAACAGATGTCGCCTCGGGCTTTGAGTCGCTGTGTGCTGCTCTTAGCGCCAAGGGTGCCATTGTCATTAGGTGTGGGCCATGAGGTGTGAAAGTACCTGTGATGGAGGAGAGTTGTGTGTTAGCAAAAATTAGTGTGTGTGTGTGTGTGTGTGCGCACATATAAGAGATGGAAATCTGGGATTCAGTCAACCTTGCAATGTAATTAAACTCTGTTCTACCATTAGTATATTTACAGATCAGTAAACCTCCGCATCCATGGGTTCTTATGCAGGGATACATATGGTTATGGCTCAAACTAGATGACCCTGATCCAACAGCTGATAATATGGGATCAGATATTGGCCATCATAACTGACGTGCAAAGTTTTATAACTGTGATTTTAAAGAAAAGGTATGTTTGGTATCGTATGAGCCAATAATAAGTATGATTGGTGTCATTTCTAAAAGGTATCAGCATACTGTACAAAAGTAGGTGTTACTTGGTCTGCAGGTTTAAACTGCTGCAGGACCCTCTGCATGTCCCCCTACAGGCTTAAACATGTGCTGCGTGTCTCTGTGAACGTCCCCCTGCAGGTTTAAACATGTGCCAACTGATCCTGTGAATGTCCCCTTGCAGGTTTCGTGGAGCTCGGCCTCTTTGACCAGGTCCACCTGCTGGAGTGTTGCTGGCTGGAGGTACTGATGCTCGGGCTAATGTGGAGATCCGTGAATCATCCTGGAAAGCTCATCTTCTCCCCTGATCTCATCCTCAGCAGGTGAAACCTGGTTTACGCCTTCAGCGTTTCTCACGTTTCCCCCAGTGCATCATGTTTGCAGAATGGTTCACATTTGCATGTCCTGCATCAGTGAATCTAGCTGATTCTGTCACCAGGCTGAGGATAAAGAAAATGTACTTTTTTTTTCTGTACTCAAACCAGTGGCTATACAATAACCCACCTCAACAACCTGTGATTTCCAAGAGAACAGGATGTGTCATGGCCCACTGCACGGTACAAACCGCATGTTCTCAGCACTGCGTGTTCTGGGGTTTTGCACCCCCCCCCCCCCTGCCGAAGCAGTTTCCTTAAATAATGATCATTTAAGGGGTTAATGGTCCTCGGTGGCCCATTCCTCTCTTAGCTGTTCAGAACATCTTGGCTGCTCAGGACACTTTAGACCTGACAGTCACATCCCTTCCTACAGACATCCCCTCCTTTTTGTATGTGACTGGGGCCCAGTCTACACTAGCCTCTTTACTGGTGTTACTGGTGTTCCTGGCACTGGTGATATTTCAGTACTGACAGGCTTGTATTACCCAGGCGTACTTCATTCTGCCCAAGATGTCCGCACTAATCTGAAGGAAGGACTCAGGACTCTGCTATGCTCAGTGGTGGTGGCCAGAGGTCTTTCTGCAGAACTGTAACCATATAACAGCTGTGCAAAATAATCGTTAGGAGTCATAAGACGCTGCATCAATTTATATTCATGTGGACCCTAAACAAGGATCGTCCAACGCTGGTGCCAGTGCATGCAGTTAAAGTGCCCTCCTCCTAGTGGGGGAGAAGTGTGGAGCAACGACATGAGTAAAGGAAGGGAAATGGTGCGTGGAGGCGGGTGTGGCTCCCCTGTGATGCCTGTGATGCCCCTGGCTGCCTCGCAGGGACGAGGGCAGCTGTGTGCAGGGCTTTGTGGAGATCTTCGACATGCTGCTGGCTGCCACGTCACGCTTCAGAGAGCTGAAGTTACAGAGGGAGGAGTATGTCTGCCTCAAAGCCATGATCCTCCTCAACTCCAGTGAGTATGGGACACGTGTGTGGCACATGACGTCATCCTAGCACGCAAACACAACTGCAAGAAGTTATATACAAAAATAAACATTTACTTCTGTGAGTTCTCCAACTGTGTGTGATGTTTGTAGCTATTGCAGAAGGTTTCTGTTGTCCTACAAAGGACGCTTGGCAGAGGAACCAAGGGAATTACTTGCACTCTGTAAACGTCTATGGGGAGCAGCAGACGTGGTCTAACACGCAGCCTCTTCACTTAAACTGTGTAGAAGGAGCAGCCGTTGTGCAGTATGCGACTGTGCTAAATCTCCCTAACCAACCTTGTTTGGTCTTGTGGTGATTTTTTTTTTTTTTTTCTTCTGTAATTCCCATCAAGACTCAGACGAACCGCAACATCTGCATGTTGTTACTCTGACTAGTCTGGATCTAAACCGAATGCACATCATGTTCCCTGCTCATGGGACGAGTGTTTAGGGCTTTTGCGTTCAAACCCCTTTAAAGAGGAAGTGTACGTACGGAGTAACTGGCCTGTGTGTGTGAGCTAGCGAAGCCGTGTCATTGCAGACGTGTGTGTGTGTGTGTCTGAACTGGTGATGCTGTATCACTGCAGTCGGATCTAGTGATGCGGTGTCACCGCAGTGTGTTTGACATCTGCTCGTCATGGCAGACATGTGTCTGAGCTCGGAGGATGGGGGGGAGGAGCCATCCAGCAGGGCCAGGCTGATGCAGATGCTGGACTCTGTGACGGACGCTCTGGTGTGGTCCATCTCCAAGACGGGAATGACCTTTCAGCAGTGCTCCGCCCGTCTGGCTCATCTGCTTATGCTGCTCTCGCACATCCGCCACGTCAGGTACCCCTCCGCCCGCTCCGCCCGCCGCCGGGAACCTCTGGAGTTGCATTTAGTGTTTTATGAGACTTAATAACGAACCTCTTGGATTTGGTTGCGTCAGTTCGTTTAGTGACGGCAGTGTGTCGCTGACGTGGTGGTGGTGGTGGGTGGTGCGTTCAGACGGCCAAACCCCAGTGTCCTCCTTCCTCCTCTCGCCACAGTAACAAAGGGATGGACCACCTCCACTGCATGAAGATGAAGAAGATGGTGCCTCTCTATGACCTGCTTCTGGAAATGCTCGATGCCCACATCATGCACAGCTCAAGACTGCCCCCTTCTGGCCTGGGGGAGCCCACGGCTCCCAAGAACAGGCCCCGAGCTCAGGAGTAACCCTGGCCATACACCCTGCTGCACTTCAGCCAAACTGGTAAGGGCTCAGTCCAGATAGGGGGGTGAGGGGGTTTAACACGTATTGCTCAGCCCGATTTATGAAGGTCCCGTGACGTATCATGCTGCATTCGTATTATAAGCCCTACTGCTCCGTTCAGCTTTTCATTTTATTTTTTGCTCTTGGCAACTTGCAGTCATAATCGTACCTTATCTGTGCCTGCCTGTAATGTGAACACGTGTCCCCCAAAAATGGCACACGTGAACATTTGATACATTTTTTTATGAGTCACCTGCATCACCAGCAACATCATTTTTATGAGATACCTCATGGGATTAAATGGATGCTGTAGCAGCTTCAGATGCATGGCGCTTTGTTCCGGAGGATGGCACACGCTCCATCAGCTGTACATGTTCTCATTCATATTGCATGGCCACAAATTGGGTGCAAATCCAATCAGGGCCACATGCGTGACTCAAATCTGATTTGAAAAGATTGTATTTGTGTGTCTGCACAGCCCTGCAAAAAATCAGATCACTGTCACATTAAGGATGTGTCAGGATTAAGGATCTGAGTCACTTCAGGTTGGTAATGTGAATGTTGCTTTCAATATTGAATATTCCAAATGGTTTTTTTTTTTGTTTGTTTGTTTTTTTGCAGCCTCTCCAAGTTCATTGCATGAAAATATTGAATAAATTAGCAAGCAAATTATTATACTGAAAAGAACATTATGAAAACAGCACACATATTAAGACAATCCGACAAAAAGCTTTTAGTCTTTTAGCCATCTGAAAGTTGTGTGTACCAGGCCCATGTGTGTACCAGGCCCATTACTGCTACTTTATCTGTGCTGTTTTTCCAATCAGGTTTAGATTCAGTTGCAGCTCTACACAAACCTGGTATGCACTTACACAGTTGTGCCATTTTACCATAAACTCTGGGGTGGTGACCAACAGTGTTCTGACTGTAAGGACACTGGGCAGGACTGGTGTGCAGGTGTTTCCCTAAGTGTGGTAGGCTGGTTTTGAGGGCTAATTTTGGCCAGTGTATCAATTTTTTGTTGTTGTTTTTTCTTTTACTTTTGAACAGATTGTTAACATGTTTGTGGCAAATGGAAATAAGTAGGTTATTTATTGATTACACTTTCCAGAATTATTGGGCCTTGGTAAAGATGAGAATGACTGTTAATTTTTTTTTGTTTATCAGTTTGATCTTACAAAGACAACAAGAAAGAAATATAACCTTCCATGAGAAATGTATTCATAAATAAATTCCAGAAACATAATTACACACAATTACTTGTAACCCCAAAACCAAACACCCTTACAATAGATGACTGCATCGCAAGGACACAAAGTCCCCAAATCTAATTAAACACCACAAACCAGATTTGCCAGAAAAAAAACTTTACTGCCACAGATTTAAGCACTTGACATTTACAAAAACTGAGCTTTCTAGCAGCAAATATTGGAGCTGGATGAGCCAAGGTCACGCAGAGAGGAACTGGGTCCCCACTGTGAAGCGCAGAGCTTGGTCTAGTGTTGGTTTTCTCTCCAGAGTAATTGGAGGGAGGATGTTCCTGCACCCAGCTTCACATGAACAGTCAGTGCTGGTGCGCTGTGCCAACATAGTACAACTAACTGGGTTACAGGCACATCTGCATTCAGAATTTTGTATTTGCTTTTGGTTTATTTAATTTTTTAATGAATGGTGTTGAATGTCAATAAGATGTTGTTCATAAGAAATGTGACCTGTCATGGTGCACCAGGACTCTGGACTGTGTTCACACTCTCCTTGATGATTTGTAGGGGCAGTCATGGTGCTTATGGAACTGGTCTTGTGACCGGAGGGTCATGGGTTTGATTCCCAGCTAGCCTGTGACCTGAAGTGCCCTTGAGCAAGACACTTAACCCCAACTGCTCCCCAGGTGCCGGGCTAGGCTGCCCACCGTTCTGGGCCCCCTAGTGATCACTAGTGTGTGTGTGTGTGTGTGTGTGTGTGTGTGCGCGCACACCACAGACCCCTAGTGATCACTAGTGTGTGTGTGTTCTCACTGCACAGATGGGTAAATGCGGAAGACAAATTCTGATTGGGATGTAAATCATAATTGGCAATATTGGCAACTTAAAATATATGTAACTTTTGTCACTAACATATTCCAAGCCCACGGGAAGACTTGGCCTGACACCCTCTTAACCCCGCCCTCTTTACCATGCTCTCTTAACCCCGCCCTCTTTACCATGCTCTCTTAACCCCGCCCTCTTGACACCCAAGGATCTCTTAACCACGCTCTCACTCTCCAAGACACCCAGGATCTGTCTGTCTTACTGCCAGCACTTATTTGTTGTTTATTTTTAACCAGCTCACCCTGGTGCTCTTTTAACAAATGTTATGTAGATATAAAGGCCTTTACCCGCACTCTCCTCCAGAGATGATGCACTTAATGGGTTAATGGGCATCTTTCTCCCTACCAACGTCACAGGAGCTTTTGGCAAAATAATTATCTATTTATTTTTAACACCAGACATAGTGCATTATTTTGTTTTTCCGTTGTAAGATTAAACTGATTTGTCTTAGCTCTTTATTTTGCCTGTGTGTACACAGTGTCTGGGTATCAGTTCTGTACATGCAGGAACATTGCGCTAATGTACATCTTATTTACTGGTAACGGAGAGTTTTCTCTTTACATTTTTTGATATTGACTAATTAGACATTGTTTAAAAAAACACTTTGTTGCAAAATGACTTTCTAAACTTGGTTCAGAATTCCTGATAATTTGCAGTTTCTTACTTCGTTTAACCTTTTCAGCTAACGCTCAAAAGTGACCTTAGTGTTGTGAAGATGGTCTGAAGGAACACAGGAACCACTTTTTACCCAGAGGTCTTACTGCTCGTATACTGTGGACCAGAAGGTCAACGATGACTTTAATTCAGAGCTCGGGTGCTCAGTACGAGCTACCTGGGTTCACTGACAACAGAACCAAAACTGAAATGTGTAGTTTTATCAGAATGAGGACACGTGAGATAAGCATGACTGTTCTGTTCATCATGCTCACAGAGAAACCTGCTACGAGAAAGTGGTGTTTGTATTTCCTTCTTTACTTCATATGGTTGGCTATGCTAAGACTAAAACTTCTGCTATTCTTAAGACTTTTCCACTGTGATCGTCTTTCACAGCTCTACGAACATTTCGGTGACACGAGTCACTCTTGCACTGTGCATTGTAAAGCTACTGTATGATCCACGGAGAGGAGTTCAGATCGGTCGTTTTCACCGTCTTGTGCCTGTGCTAGTTCTTGCTTTAAAGGCTCTATTTGTGGACAAACTCTTGGGCTTAAAACCGTTTTTCTTTCGAGAAGACCCATTGACAGGGTACGTTAGTTTCAGACTACCGGAGGGTTAATCTGCCAAATATGCACGAAACGTATACAGCATAATGAAAGCTCTAATTAAAGCAGCTGACAAATTTGTAAATGAAATGTTCCTTGTGCACCACAAGCACATAGAATCCTGAAAGATTACATTATGCAAACAAATCACCTAAATCAAATTTTTGATTGACAGTTTTATACTTCAGTAATATGTAAGCAACCAGAATCTCAACCAAAGAAGATGAAAATGAAGCCATGATGTCATTGTAAAGAAAATTGTTGTGGACAAAAAAAATACAAAACTCTGCTTGGTGTACATCAACACGATGAGATGTGTGTTAATGTACACTCATGTATGTCCTGGTTTGTCCACCATACCAGCGTTGCATTCCCAGAATTCTAGGCAGTTTGGACATCTCCACCGTCATCGTTATGTTCTTGGTCTTTCTTCTTTACTGCGGTATGCAGACTGCATGTTGTGTGATGTGTACTGTTCAGAGCTGTTGTTCACTAAAACCACTGTTGTTTGTGTTTTAGTATGCCATACTTAAAAATAAATAAATGAATTCAAATAAAATTTTAAAACACGAATGTGGCATTTCTAACGTGGGGGCAAATGATCACCTTGGTGATAAACACCCACCACTTTTTTTTGTTCTAAATGACATTTTCTTTGGTGGTGACCCCATACAGCCTCACCGTGTGTGTGTGCAGGAGTTAGCAGGGTAGGTGAGAGGGCAGACGCTTCCTACGCAGTGCCACGAGGAGCCGTGTGACTGCTGCCTGTAGTGGTAGTCTGTAGAGCTCATATTATGTGGAATGCATCATCACATGCTACAGGTTTGTCTTTTACGTAGTTTGCAGCTTAGTGGATCTTTAGTGAGCGGGTCCAGAGCTACGATTGCATAGACAGGATAACAGGGGTACGTCAGACGTGCAGGGACAATCAGATCAATGAATAGAATCATTGAATATTTGGAATCATTTTATTATGTGTATTTGGTATATTTCCTTGCTTTAGTACGGAAGACGTTGTTTCAAGTTTAGCTCACACATGTGACGTGAGGGCAGTGGTATGCATCAAATCTTACAAACGTCAGATCTCTGTAAACTTTTCAAGAACACATTTTCATTTTATACATTATTTCCTTTAAACTTGTGTATATTTGATTTTACAGTGATGAGAACCAGGAGGATGAAAGGTTGGCTGTTATGTTTTGTTTGTTTAATACAATAATGCTTATTGCCAAAAAAGATCAAATACATTAAATTACCACTCAAATTAATTCCTGTACAGGCAAAAGTGGAGTGTATATTTTACACTCTGTAAAATAATTTTTTTATATATAGATAACATTGGAGCAACATGAATATACAAATTATTCCTATTTTTTCCTGAAGATTCATGACTTCAAATGGTAGAAAATGTGTTTGGGTCATTCTGCAAGTCAACAAAAGAACAACAGGATTAAAAAATAACAAAACAGTGATCAGCAACTGCACTGCATGACATCTACACATCTACCGTAGTCATGCGTGTTACGCACACACCTACAGTACACACACTTCAAAGCTCGGAAGGACCTGACAGCTGGTTAGTATTGTTCTCAAATTATATAAAGAATAATTATAAGAATTCAGGCATTTTCTCACCAGTGAATGTTTGCATCCAAATAAGTTGCATGCTGTAAGATTCTCTCAAAAACATTAATGAACACACAAAAGCAGAGTGTGTCAATCTTAAAATATGTTAATTTGTTGGCAGTAGTATCTCGTCTTGGGAAATAAATAGTAAAAATTTCAATTTATAAATGTGGTTGTTAAAAAAAGCAGATGCTCTCACACCTTAGTGCTTCAAAAGTTTGAATGAGTCAGCTTTGGAAGCAGGCCAGCTGGTGTGTGTGTGTGTGTGTGTGTGTGTGTGTGTGTGTGTGTGTGGTCAGGTAGGGGGAGGTCCGTTAGTGTAGCGCAGCATTGGATAAAAGGAGCGGGCGAAGTTATTGGTGAGTGTGCAGCTGTAGTCTTCCTCAGACAGCGGCACCAGACAGGCCAGGACCAGCACGAGGAAGACGAGGAGGTGCAGGGGGAAGGCAGCACGCAGTACCCGATAGAAGAACGACCGCTGTGGGGGCGCGTCCCTCCTCTCCACCCTGCAACACAGAGCTGCGTCTTCACGTCTGCTCTCTCAAAGCATTTGGGGTTTTATTTAAATGTCTTCGATTACCGTGTTGTTTACAGTTCACCTTAATGTCGAGTGCTAGGCTGTCGTGTGTGTAAATTAGCCATAGTAGCTACTGGCGTTTGAATAAAGACGTGCAGTACCTGAAGGGGCCTGCAGGGCTGCTCGCCACACCTGCTGCTAGGTCCTGCAGTTACACCAAACACACAAGATCACATATGCATGCTCACTGTGGCAAAGCCTTCTGGGTATTGGGCAGGGGTGGTCCGAACATATATGTGCATTACATATGCATACGTATGTGCACAATGCATGTGTGGTGGCATATACCGTAGCTGGGGTGCCAGGTGCTTGGCTCACATCTGCTGCATCAGAAGAGTCCTGTATCACAAAGGCACAATGTTTGTTTTTCTCTTTTAACTTTTAAACGTTGACCCTGTTGTGGGAAGAGGCGATGCTGTCATTGCTGGGATTTCTGTAAGCAGCACTCAGAACTTGTGTCTGTTTTCCCTCTATTGATGGACGGTCATTGCTCAAAACATTTTTTCTAGTCCCCACAGGCATCCCAAGTCTTTCTGAGGAGTCGCTCTCTTGGAACTGTGCCGAGAGCTTTTTCCGCAGTTACATAACCCTGAAGGCTTTTGTGCTTTGCTTCTCCCCACCTCAACTTCTCGTGGTTGTTCCGAACACTAAGTCAGCTGCACTGTGTCTAACATTAACCATTACCAAGTGCAGCCCAGACAATCAAGGAAATGCATGGCTTGATGTTCAAAGAAATGAACATTTCTAATAAAGCTTCTTCTCAGAAAGTTATCAGCTCCAGTTTTTTTTCTCTTTGCCTTTACCAGAACCTTTTAAATCGATGAAGCATAACTGAATCGCCTCTTTGTAACGGTGTGAGCCGGTTTCGAAAAGACGCTGGTATTCACAAAGAGCCAATTATTCACAAGTACTTCATCACTAGGCCCTTACTGCACTGGGGTTGCCAAACACACTCTCAGATTGTCCCAGACACACAACCTTTAACCCATCTCATGGTTCTGCCTCCCTGTTAAATACTTAGACAAGCAAATATTTCATGTCAGATCATCCAATCAACTGCAAAACACCAAATAAAGGCGATAGGGGCAGGCAGCCGGAGCTGGACATAGGACGGCTCACAGAACTTACCAAACGCTCTTGAACAGTCTGGAGGTCCTGCTTGACCTGAAGCAGCAGCAGTCGTAATTTGCTCCCGATGACGTGCACCTTCTCCCTGGCCTCGACGCTGTCCTCCGGTCCCGACTCTGGGAGCAGCTCCGTGGCGAGCTCCTGCAGAGACCCCACTTGCTTTTGCCTGCCCTTCAGCTCCTCTTCCAGCCCCTGCCACCAGGGGGTGCAGTACCGGCCGTTAAAAGAACAATTAGCGATCGTGCACTAAATTATCGTTTTTATTCAAGGATTATTATTCGTTACGTTTGTCTACTTAACTTTACTATTTTGTGACTTGTAACAAATCCCAGTGACACAATTTATAATGACTGTAGTAGTTTGTAGACTAGCAAAAGTCTAATACAGGCAACAAACCTATTTTGCCTCTGCTCAATTCGTGCTGAAGTTGCCATAAAGTAAAGCCTATAATCCAAACTAGACGCTTGAACCCAAATGCCTACATTTGTCTGTATTTTGCAGTCAGAACTTTGTTGGGACTCACCGTTAGAACTGTTCTGTGTTTATGTAACATGGAGGGCAGGACAGTGTCCTCGTGGATGTTCACAGTGTATCGCCTGCTCTCTGCATGAGCCAGCCACAACAGGAGAGAGTGCAGCGTCTCATGGAACTCCTAAAGGAGGGCAAAGTTGAAAGGTCAGGGAGCAAACATTTATCAGCCAGCAAAACTGTCACAAAAGTCTCCAAATCTAAACCGTGAGCTTTTAATAACCAGCTAGCTCAGGTGTCTCGGGTGTCGTGGTGGACACTGCAGGCTCCGCCTCCCGACAGGCTCCGCCCCCTCGCTGTGTGATCTGGGTGCTTCACCTGGCACTGCAGGAGTGACAGGTGGAGTCTGTCCTCCCAGGCCTCCATGCTGGCGCAGGCCTCCGCCCAGCCGCGGTTCATGGCACACAGGGCGTCACGCTGCCGGTGCCCCTCACCGTCCAACTCCAGCTGTGGCGCCGTGTCGCCCAGGTTCAGCGACAGCATCAAGGTCTTATAGCGTGCGAAGGCCTTCTGCAGCTCCTGCAGGACAGGACGAGCGAGGTATCACGCACCAACCCACCCCTGGTCTGCACCCCTGTGCTCCAGTTCTGGTTCTGATAGGCTTGTGTTCTGCACTATGACTGGAAAACTTTGACCTTGGATATTGCCGTATTGGCCAAAAGTTTGGAAGCAACACAAACTTCATAAAATGTAAAAGGTTTTTCAAGTAATAACTGACAGTAATATGTTTATTAACATTATTCTCTCCTAAATTGATCATGATCCATCATAGTACAGAAAATTAGTGCTGGTTTCTATACTTTTGTCCTGTCCTTTATAAGCAACATGAGTGTTGTTAATATGCCACAACATTAATGGCATTTCCACTTATGAATTTGAACATGGAAATACAGGGTAGTGGTGTGTTTTGACACTAGGGACCAACGCGTGCATCATTCATGATGAGAGGACATGATCGGTTCCCACTTTAAGGTGTTTGACTCGGGTCTCCATGAGCTCCAAGGTGACGGGCATCTCGGCGTGCAGCAGTCCGTCCAGCTCGGGGCCGATGCGGTCCAGCCAGGAAGTGATGTCGTGCAGGTGTGCGTCCACTCGCTGAGGGTGTCTGCTTCCACGCCGCTCCTCGCTGACGGCTCGCGCCTGAAGCAGCTCCCAGCGCTCGATCACTCCTGTGGAGCACATGGTAACGGTCAGCGTGGATGTGCACCGCTCTGTGGACATGTGGACAGGATGTTGCCATGGCACAGTGCAATTATGGGATGGGAGGAGGGGCTGACATGGCAGTACCAAGGCATCAAGTACAAGCCAGACAACGGCAAAACATTAATGCCGTAATATTATTTTTTTTATTAAATGCTTTAAAAAAAAATTCTGTTTAAGAAGAAACCAATTACTTAAAAATAAAACACAGATATTGCTGTGTGAAGCCCCTGGTTGGTTACAGGCTCTCAGTAACTGGTCACTTTTACACGTTATCCGTCATTATTATAGTACTGATATCCTAGATATGCTCAGAAAAAGACTATCAGCACAAATTATCGCAATGATGGGAGCATATCGTATCATCCGCCTCTACATGCTGGCGTTAGTGTGGGGGCTTCTGTGTGCTGTGAGAACAAGACGTGTACCTGGCGCTTTGTCCGCAGCAGTAAGCGTAGTGAGGCCCTGCTCCTCCTGATGAGCGGCATCGTCCAACAGCAGAGCGACTCTTCTCACACTCTCAATGCTGCCGCTGCACTCGGACAAGAGCTGCACCTTTTACACAAGCGCAGCACACTGGGTGAGAGTCTGAACCTCAGCCGGTTCACCTCACGCCACGTGACTGAGGAACGCATGTTGGTGACGTGATCGGAGAGAGAGTATACGTGTGTGCACGTGAGGATCTGGGTGGTGTACTCACAAAGCGTTGTTTATAGGGTGCGCTGGCGTGAGCAGGTAAGGGGTGTCCAGGAAGGGCCAAGCTGAGGGGGTTGGTCTCTGGGGCAGTTTGGGAGGGCCAGTCCTGAGCCCCCACCACGCCCTGGCCTGAGAGAGAGATGGAGAGAGAACAAGAGAAAAAAAAAAAAAGAAAACTTGAAAGAAGGCATTTTAGAATGAAAGGTATATTATCGGTGCATGGACTCCTCATTCCTGTGGGGAGTGAGCGATCAACATTATCTCTGTGTGCCATGCAGTAGAAAGGGCAGCTGTGGAGAACATGTAGGAGGAGGCGGCCTGCTAGGGGCTGGGGGAGGGCTAACCTCTCCATGCCCTCTCAGCTCCTCTCCTTCCCTCACCTCTCCTATTCTCCTCTACCCTCCCCTCTCCCCTCCCCTCTCCTCACATCCCCTCTCCTCCCCTCTACTGTCCCCTCCTCTCCTCCCCTCTCCTCTCCTCACATCCCCTCCCCTCTCCTCACATCCCCATCTCTCCTCTCCCCTCCTCTCCTCCCCCCTCCCCTCCTCTCTCCTCATCCCCTCCCCTCTACTCTCCCCTCCTCCCCTCCTCTCTCCTCTCCTCTCCTGCTCCCCCTCTCCTGGTAGTGCCAAGGCTTTCATGCTCAGAGCAGCTAGCCAGCTGGGTTGGGGGGAGGACAGGGAGAGGCTTTGATTCACGAGCGACACACACACACACACGCACTGACTCATGACATAGGAAGCGTGACGTGGGAGAAGCACGGGAGGCAGAGCGAGGAGACAGATAACAAAACTGCCAACCAAGCTGAAGCTGCATTTCCACATGCGACCAGTAGGGGGCGCAATGCCTACCCGAGGCTGCTGCAGCAGACTGCACTGTGGGCTTAGTAACGGCCTCGGGGCTCTCAGGGGCCTCCACACCTTGTAGGGGAGAAGTAGAATAGGGTGTGGGGTACATCAGCGTCTCGGCCCTTCGGTGAGGAGGAACCGTGTGCAGACATTCTCAGCATGAGGCTGGTACCATTACCTGAGCTTCTGCTGAAGAAACTCTCATCCTCGTCTTCCTCGTGTGAGGAGGAACCTCCAACGTCTCCAGTGTGGTCCCACTCCAGGGGGATGGAGTCCACGCTTACTGGGGTCTCGCGGCCCGAGCCCTCCAGCAGGGGGAGCAGGAGGCACGGCGGGGCCTGGCGGGTGGCATCTGGGTCGGGCTCACTGGGCTCGGAGCCCTTTGGCTCAGAGCCCTTTGCCCCGGCACCGAGTTCCTGCTGCTCCTGCAGTGGCTGGTGGACACACAGAGAGAGTCTGTGATGGACCGTCAGAACCATTTATGCATGTGTATAAAACGTCAAAACAGGAAATTGCAAAATGAAGCCGGAAATGCGATAATTTTGATGTTTACTAAGGGGGAACAGAGAGAACGCACTGACGTCACATTCATGCATGAACATGCCCCCTTAGTCAGGGGCAAAACAGCTGGCAACGAGGCTGCGTTTATTTGGGCATACGGCAAAAACTGGAATGAAAAAAAGGATCAGCTGCTTAAATTAGAGCAGCTGGACTCTACAGTGATCTATCCAAACCACCAAAGCACCAGTGGTCAACATAACCAGTGGAACCAGGTTTCCTGACATGTATATGTACCTGATTTCGATGCCAGGGAAATGCGCTAAGCAAAACTGGAAGGTGTTGCCTCGACACTTGGTTGTACTTCAAGGTGGTTATTTGTGAAATTAAAGTGATAAAGAATGTAGATAGGTTTTACAAATATTTATATTTTATTTCAACTATAATTTGTTTGTTATTATTATTATTATGTTATGTTATATTTTATATATATATATATATTATTTTTATGTTATTTTTCATTGCATATTTTTTGTGAAATTTAGCCCTAACCGTAACCACAGCATCCTACCAATTGCAATGTCACGTGCATACCCTCCATTGGGGTGAAGTAGAGGAGGCGTGACTGGGGGTGGGGTTTGGGCCGGGGCTGGGGGCGGGGCTTGGGCTGTCGTACCGGTCGGGGGCTGGTGAGGCGCTGGTGGAAGTGAGCGGCGCGGCTGAACACCTCCTGGCAGTAAGAGTGCAGCTCCTCCAGCTCGTCCTCGATGAGCGCAGCATCCGGTGGGGAGCTCCTCTGGATCAGGCGCTCTCCAAACACGATGAGGGCGTCGATCTGATTCGTGTTCAGGGTGATCTCCTTCTGCAGGCCCTTTCATCACACAGCGTTACACAATGAAAGACAGGCAGCCTCGGCATATGCCCCACGAATAACACATATGAGTAAAATATACATGAATGTTTGACTTGTATAAGAATCGAGGTTTCGTGTGCTTGTGTGGAGGGAAAGGAGCCGGGGGGTGACGTGGGTGTTTGTGTTTACACTGAGCTGCTCCAGCTTGTGGTGGAGGTCACTCTCGGAGAAGTGCTCCACACTGGACAGCTGCAGGTCCATCTCAGTGAGCCAGAGCATGAGGTGCTCACGTGTGCCCTCAAACTCCTCCCTCTGAGCCGTGAAGTGCTGGGGGTGAGTGGGGGGGTGGGTGTTGAGTTGTGGGCATCACCATGGGAATGAATTCTAACTATTGACTTGGGTTTATTCAGCAAATCCAGGTGGTTGAAGCAGAACGCTTCATATGACGCCTCAGGAACTTTTGTACGGACGTTCAGAGCTCCACTCACCTTCAGCCTCCGCAGTATGGCTGCCACCTTCTGCTGGAGAGCATCCCACTGCTGGTTGCCCCGGTGCATCATGGTCCGGAGCCTGCTGCCGGTATCCAGGCGGTTGTCGTGGGCCAGCTGGCAGTACTGGTGGTTAATGGTCTCCAGCTGGGCCAGCCTCTCGTGCACCTCTCTGTGGAGCTCCTGGGACGAAAGAGAAACGGCAGTGAGCTTGACAATGCGCGAGCGACCCGCACGAGGCCTCTGGGCACCTTTTGAGCGTGGTTTATATATCTGGCGCTGGGAGACATCGGCAGACTCTCACCTCGTATCGTTTGAGTTCTTCTTTGGCGACGGTGTAGAGGACGTCGGACGAGCTGGGCTCAGATGCAGCTCGCTCGGCCATGCTCAGCCAGTCCTCAAAGCGGGTGTAGTCGTCCTGAAACCTGCCCCACAGCCGCCATGTTTCCTCAATCCTGCGGAGTTCGATGAGCACGTTTAGCTCCGTGCATCGTGTGTCAAACTGTGTGGGTGGGTGTGTGCACACACAGGCCCCTCCCACCTCATCCTCCTCTCCAGGGACAGGGAGCAGATCTTTCTCCAGCGCTGGTCCAGGTTGCGTGTGGCCACCTGGATGGAGTCGTTATGGCCGTCGCTGCTAGAGGCGTCCTCGTCACTCAGGAGCACGTCGCACAGAGCCAGGACAGACGCTACTCCCTCGGTGTGCTGCTCGATGTCTCGCTGCAGCTCCTGAACACACACACACGCACACAAACACACACACAAACAAACACATACACGCACACAAACACACACACACACACACACACACACACACACACACACACACACACACACACACACACACACACACACACACACACACACACACACACACACACACACACACACACACACACACACACACACACACACACACACACACACACACACACACACACACACACACACACACACACACACACACACACACACACACACACACACACACACACACACACACACACACACACACACACACACACACACACACACACACACACACACACACACCACGGGTGTAGCCAGGTCCACCTCCACGCGGGACAGCCAGGGCTGTAGGTTGCTCATGCTCTTGTGTAGCTGCTGCACTGTAACCAGAGTCTCCTTCAGTTTGTTCACCCTGGACACAGCAGCGGGGGGGGGGGGGGGGTAAGACACACACACAATTACACCCCCCTCTCTCACTCACATAAACGGCAGAGCCTTCTGCACCAGTGCGCTGTGTGGTCGCACAAAATCAGAGTGCGTTGCATCCTTCATATCTCGATGTCGAAGCAAGTTCACATGGGGTTCACGTGGGGTGTGAAAGGTCCCTCCTGCTTCTCCTCCTAAAAGCTTTCATCTCTCACAGCATGTCCCAAGGTGTCTCCCCATCCCTCAAAAGTCACCATGGCAACATGGCAACAAGCTACCATGAATCCCCCGGCTTAAAGCAAGTAACCATAGCTACCCTCACTTCAGATACCCAGCACAGAGGGCTCTCAGTTCAAAAGTTGGACCTCTGCTGTCTGAATGCAACTGTCCTGTAAACTAATTACAGAAATAAATGAAGAAACTTCTAGAAAATGTATTTATTTTAAATGGATTTGGAGAATATATAAGTGCAGCTGAAGTCAGGGTGACAGGGTTTCCAACATCTCGACTTGTTTTATGGAAACTTTTCTTTTTCTTCAAGAAAATCAAGAATTCTTCCCCTCATCGGAAAGCAGATCCATAAATCTGACAAACATCGAGACACTGCACTGCGCAGGGTTGATGGGTGAGAACAAAGGCTAAGAGTATCCACCACCACGCCACACTCTCGTCTACCTCCACCACTCCACACTCTCGTCTACCTCCACCACTCCACACTCACGTCTACCTCCACCACGCCACACTCTCGTCTACCTCCACCACTCCACACTCTCGTCTACCTCCACCACTCCACACTCTCGTCTACCTCCACCACTCCACACTCCACTACCTCCACCACTCCACACTCACGTCTACCTCCACCACTCCACACCTCCCTCCACCACGCCACACTCTCTACCTCCACCACGCCACACTCGTGTCTACCTCCACCACTCCACACTCACGTCTACCTCCACCACGCCACACTCGTGTCTACCTCCTCCACCACGCCACACTCTCGTCTACCTCCACCACTCCACACTCTCGTCTACCTCCACCACTCCACACTCACGTCTACCTCCACCACGCCACACTCACGTCTACCTCCACCACGCCACACTCTCGTCTACCTCCACCACTCCACACTCCACCACGCCACACTCTCGTCTACCTCCACCACTCCACACTCACGTCTACCTCCACCACGCCACACTCACGTCTACCTCCACCACTCCACACTCACGTCTACCTCCACCACGCCACACTCTACCTCCACCACTCCACACTCACGTCTACCTCCACCACTCCACACTCACGTCTACCTCCACCACTCCACACTCACGTCTACCTCCACCACGCCACACTCACGTCTACCTCCACCACGCCACACTCACGTCTACCTCCCCCCCTCCACCACACGCCACACCTCCGTCTACCTCCACCACGCCACACTCACGCCTACCTCCACCACTCCACACTCACGTCTACCTCCACCACTCCACTACCTCCACCACGCCACACTCACGTCTACCTCCACCACGCCACACTCACGTCTACCTCCACCACGCCACACTCACGTCTACCTCCACCACGCCACACTCACGTCTACCTCCACCACGCCACACTCTCGTCTACCTCCACCACGCCACACTCACGTCTACCTCCACCACGCCACACTCGTGTCTACCTCCACCACGCCACACTCGTGTCTACCTCCACCACGCCACACTCACGTCTACCTCCACCACGCCACACTCACGTCTACCTCCACCACGCGTCTACCTCCACCACGCCACACTCACGTCTACCTCCACCACTCCCCTCCACCACGCCACACTCCACACCTCCACCACGCCACACTACCTCCACCACGCCACACTCACGTCTACCTCCACCACGCCACACTCACGTCTACCTCCACCACGCCACACTCACGTCTACCTCCACCACGCCACACTCACGTCTACCTCCACCACGCCACACTCACGTCTACCTCCACCACGCCACACTCACGTCTACCTCCACCACGCCACACTCACGTCTACCTCCCACCACGCCACACTCACGTCTGCCTCCACCACGCCACACTCGCGTCTACCTCCACCACGCCACACTCGTGTCTACCTCCACCACGCCACACTCACGTCTACCTCCACCACGCCACACTCACGTCTACCTCCACCACGCCACACTCGCGTCTACCTCCACCACGCCACACTCACGTCTACCTCCACCACGCCACACTCACGTCTACCACCAGCACGCCACACTCACGTCTACCTCCACCACGCCACACTCGCGTCTACCACCAGCACGCCACACTCACGTCTGCCTCCACCACGCCACACTCACGTCTGCCTCCACCACGCCACACTCGCGTCTACCTCCACCACGCCACACTCGCATCTACACCCAACCGGAAAAAGGGCCTAAAACCCCCCGTTGAGGCAGCGCTGCGGCACATGCTGCCGGCCCACGGCTGTTTCATGCTACAGCAGGATTACAGCAGGCAGCACACAGGGCACCATCACACCCCGGACATCCCGTTGTCGAGGACGACAGTGAAGCCTGGCAGCAGTGACACTGTGACGAGCGTGACAACCACACAGCGGGGTCCACACTGCACGCCTGACCCCATTGTGTCCTGTAGCATTAGGGCTAATGAGAGATGACGGAACCTGTGCACCCCTAACACCCCCCTCCCACCCCCAAAGGAGCTGTGCTGTATATAAGGGCCAAGAGCTCCTTACAAGCCATATGGCAAAGCGCGTGTGTCTCTCACTAGTAAGGGCTGGATAAACATGCCCTCTCCCCACCTCCATCACCAGTGCCATCTGGCTGCCTCGTGTCTACGTCACGCATCAGAACTGCACGAGACACACGAGGAAAACCTAAAAAAAACTCATACAATCTCACAACCTCATAAAACATCATAAAACCTCACAACCTCATAAAATCTCACGACCTCATAAAAACCTCGACCTCACAAAACATAAAACCTCACAACCTCATAAAATCTCACAACCTCGTAAAAACCTCAACCTCACAAAACATCATAAAACCTCACAACCTCATAAAATCTCACAACCCCATAAAACTTCAGCCTCATAAAACATAAAAACCTCACAACCTCATAAAACCTCGTAAAACCTCACAGAAGGTTCCAAACTCTCAACAGGCTGCCGCCACCTGTGGCTGTGATGAAGACCATTCTGGAAACATCTTGGAAGATTAAAGTGAGAATTTGTGATACAAACATAAAGCAAAGGCAATTACCCTGGGATCCTGTTACGTCCTTCATCTCAGGATAACAGACAGAAATGATTATATATTTAAAGATCTACAAAAGAAATCTTACAAATGCAATCCATTAAGCACTGATCAAAGCCAAGGACAACCAATACAAGCCCACTGGGAGAAACACATTCATGTGCAGACATGCAAGGGACCTATTTAGCCATATAGTGCAGCAAATACAGTACCGATAGAAACTTCATTAACCTAAATGAAAGATTTACTAATTTATTTTCCTCATTTTTAATTTGAAAGTAAATGAAGAAGAGGATAAATTCCCTGTAAAATTCAAAGCTGGTACAACTTTTGAAAAACCGCTAATTTCGCACACAGAAAAAAGCTAAATAAACGTTCAGACATTTAAAATAGATTCTTTAACACTTCCCTTACCACTCACCTAGCAACATGTATCTTAACCCCCCCAAAAATAGCAATTGAGTGGCATGCTGCTTTCCACCAGTCAGAATGAGACAAGCCAGTCTGCGTGGACCGGGGTCCCGCCCACAGGAAGGGCGCTCACAAACTTCCTGTTTCCCTTACCTCGCCTCAATGTGGTCGAACAGGCATTGCCAACGATGGCTGATGTGGCACAGGATCCCGTGGACCTCTGCCTCCTCGGCCCGGTCGCTGGCCACGAGGAGCTGCTCCCCGAGCTGCTTCAGGTGCCTCTTATTCTCGCTAAAGAGGCTGATCTCCTCCACACAGTCCTGCCAGGACAGAAGACAAAAGAGCTCCAGTTCCTCCAGCTAGTGCCTCTCATCACGTACCGCTCGTTAGCGAGCGGCCGGTTAACCACGCGGTGCCCAAGTGTGGGCCCGGCAGCTGTCCAAACCCAGGCCCGGCTCTCAGCGGGGACGCCCTTCAGGGCCCGAGCACTCTGGAGGTGCCTTTCAGACCAGAGCTCTCTTGTTCGTTTGAACCTGGAGAAGACGCTCGTTGACCCCGCGGCTTTTCTCTCGCCCGCCAGGCGTTTTTGTGGCCTCACCTGCTTCTTTTTGTGGCTGGTATTCTTTCTGCTACTTTGGTCTAGCGCTACTTTGAACAGGCAGCTACTGGCTGTTGCCAGTGACAACGCCCTGGAAAAACAATGGCTGTCCTCCGCTCTGTGATCATTACTGCTGCACTCCTGCAGAAATCTCAGCGCTGAAGTGTGTGCTAATGGCTGCCCCAGGCATGAAGCAGCACTCGTTGATGATGGGAGGATCTGCATATTGGAGGCCATTGTTGTGGAAGAACAAAGGCAAAATTAATTCGTTTCCTACGTAGAAGGTGATCACAGAACCTCAAATATTTGGTTTTTATTGGTTTTACTTGGTAGAACGTTCTTTAGATCTGTTCACAATGTTCTGGGTCCTGTCTCAAACTTTCAAGTTAAAACTTTAAACAAGGAAAACATATTTCTTTGACACGTGTATAACTGAGCATATTTAAAAGATATAGTGAGTTTTAAGGATTACAAATATGTAGGTGACAGGATATCTCCTGGTCTCTCCTCCCATTGGAAAGCACACACAACTGTAATACACACCTATAACAATGCCCATACCCATAACGTTATACAGATACTCAAAATAAGACCTATTTATGCTCCTTCTGTCCTTCACACCAACCTATTAGCTATTAGCTATGTGTCATTAGCCTGAGGAATCATGGCACAACACAAAATGGAAGTGCCCTATAAAGTGTCTTCTCACACTGATACCTCATCAAGCAACACCCAGACTGCCTCGGGCCAAGCCCGGCTACACTTTTCTTTATGGAAAGTCATTTCAGTCATTCACTTAAGGCCACTGGGAAAATTACGTCGGCGTTACCCTCTTTAGCTTGTCCACCATCTCTTCGATGCTCAGGTGCTCTTCGCTGTGGGCAACCTTGTGCTCCATGTTGGCTAGCCACTCGCAAAGCTCCTTGTTTTTGTCGTTGAAAACGATCCAGGCGTTCAGACGGTCCGCAATCTCTTGTTTGCGCTTGGACACCTCGACACAGGCATAAAACGGTGTAAACTGATTCTGCATTAGATTAGCCAAACAGATATGAAATTAAAACTGAACAAAAATGGCAAAGGTGACAAATGTCATGCTGAGGCACTGAACTATTCTGTTAGAACACAACTTTATGTAAATTAGAAGTCTAAATGCAGGAAGAAAGTTTTATCACAGAGATGTCTTTACAGGTCGCATATTCTCACGGGTGAATCTTAGCCCAAGCCAACGAAAGACCACCTAGCACTCCATCAGCAGAGCACAGCAAAGGCACTCTCTACAACACGGCTCACAGCTGCGCTCCGGCTCAAATGTGAGTTATACAATCGCATTTCAAGACAATTCTGAAAATCTGCCACACTGAAAGGCAGGCGAATGTGACTACCCATTTTTTCTTAACACAAGGCTCAAAATGCCTCATATATGGGAGCCTTTCAACCAAACACCAGGCCATGGAGTGGGAGACACTGTCCTGCTAAGCTATGAATAAACGCTTCAGTCTATATGTCTCCAAGGCTGTTAGCAGTGCCAGACAGTAGGACTTCCTTTATTAGTATGTCCAGGCACCAGAGCACGGTAGGGGACACTGACATGGCTTTCCCAGTTCACCCAGCTGCCATTCAGACTGTGTCCAATGTGCCTTTTACACAGTTCCATTAGCTTCACACCTGAGAACGTAGAAGCAAGTACAATGACTGGATCTTTGCTACATAAGTGCCTTGGTTAGCAGAGTGGGAATCACAAAGAAACTGTACTTTCGACTGAAATTTAGCAGGTCTATTCTATAATGGCGACTTAGTAAATAGAGTCTCTTGTTCACCATTTAGGTTTTATTGGTGTCAAAGGATCAGACCTACTTTGTAGCCAGTGTCTGAGTCTTTTTCTTTTAGGCGTTTGCTAGTTTCATATGCTGGATCTGTAGCGTGTGGCATGGTAACTATTCCCCAGAGACACTGGGCTCTATTGTGGCTCCTGACAGCTCAGGAGGACCTCTGAGTTCCTCAGAAGACACAAAGGACCTGGACCGGGCAGGCCGAGCAGGCCCTGCTTAGCCATCTGCCATTCCATTCCAGTGAATGATCCCACCTGCAACCTGTTGTCCTCTGAAACACGCACGCACACACGCACAGGTGCACGTGCACACAGCCTAATAGGCCTTTGGTGTTACAAGCCAAATCCATAACAGCTACACAAAAATCAGAAATAAACTTTTAAATTATTTTTTTTTACTGAGCATTTTTTTTACTTTTATATAATGAGCATTTTACTGACCTATTTGAAGCTCAATGAAGCCACATTAATATCATATCTCGGCTTGTAAGCTTCTAGTTAACACAGAATTATCCTTAAACATGTGAGCCTTTCCACTGCTACATTTACCACAGTTAAGAGGAAACTAGCGGGAAAGACAGATCTTCTCTCCCTCCTCCAAGCACTACCAACTTGTCAGCTTTAAACAGCATTTTGGTCAGTTGTACCAGGTCTCTACCCTCTTCACCCCAGTGATGTAATCCCACCGCGGAGGGAGCACTGTGTCTTCCAGAGCTGCGTTAGCATCAGGTCCTCAAGCTCACAACCCCCCACCTACCCTCTTGCTTTCACCCACCTTCAGGCAAACCTCTTCCCACTGGCTGTGCAGTTCCTCCAGCTGCCCCTGGAGCAGTGCGGCGTCCCTGGGCAGCACGTACTGCGACACGTCGGCCTTCATGGTGGTCAGCTCCTTCAGTCCTTGGGCCCACAGCTCCAGAGAGTCCTCGTCCTCCTGCATAACACAGCGGCCGGCGATAAGTCTCTGTCTCTACTGCTGCACGCTTGACTCTCTCGCTCGCTCTCTCTCTCTCTCTCTCTCTCTCTCTCACACTGTCCCGGATTAAGGCCTGCCGGTCAGGAAGGGGGAGGGAAGCAGGCAGAGAGGGGGTAAAAGGGGCAGTTTGAGGGGGAAGGGGGAGGGGGGCCATTACAAACCCATAATAGCCCAGTAGGGGAGGTGAGGGAGAGACCCAGTGTGTTGGTACTACTGTGGGTCTCTTGTGATCTGCTGGTTTCGATGTTGAGCCATTGAGAGTTTCTCTGTGTTTTTTTTTTACTCGTCCCTTTCATGGCTTCATCAGCACACAAGCAAAATCAGATTATCTCAGCTTCAAAGCCACATGATTCCGTCAAGTCAGGTGTCCTCTGAACTTAGATGGTGCTAATGGTTATTTGAAATCTTCAGTAAGTCAATTTTGAAAACAAAAGACAAAACAAATGAACTCGCTCATCGTTGACTTCACTCATTGATCAGTGCTGAATCTCTTTTGCTGCAGATTTTCAGTCAGTGCAGCTCTGCATCATGGCCATAATTAATCAGGTCAGCAGCAAATCCCCATACATGGTTTAAATTAGACAAATACCTTGAAGAGTTTCTCCTGAAGTTCCAGGTTGTCTGGCAGTGGTGCCTTCAGTCTGACAGAAATCTCCTTCAGTTTAAGAGCACTGTCAGCAAATCCAGCCTCACAACTACTCCAGTTCTAGAATAAATCAGGAGAAATCGCATTAATGCAGATATAAGTGCTTGTAATCATAATCATTAAAATACTCAGATGCTTCTGAAAACCAGTTTGCTGGATCATGTCTTATACACTAGGAACAGTCTTAAACTTTAGCTTAATGGAATCATAATTATTTTACAATGTACTGCGAGGCATCATCATATACACCTTTACTTTCCTAGGCTGGTAGGCAGCTGGTTGTCTTGAATAATGAAAGAAACCTGTGAACTTGATACACTGAAATGTGCAACAAAAGAATAAAAAAGGTGGTAAAATGGATCCAAATGCACTATTATGATAATGTTATGTGTACAATGTACTGGGCATTCAGGCTAACACAGCTCCCTCTCACTCCCGGCTGAAGGGTCTGCATATGAATATGCGTGAACAATGATGAAGTTTGCTTCCTGTTGTGATCCCAAACGGCTCCCTGTCACCAGTGACTCAAGAGTGCGAGAAGCATGCTGCTTTATATGTAGATTAGATCACCTCTCAGCTGTCTGATCTCAATTACATGTTATTTTTGTCACAGTATAGTAGAGAAAAAAGTTACCAAAAAGGGAGTAGATCACCGGCAGCTACACAAGAGTACGATACAAACCACCAGGACTCGTGACAAGCTGAAGCTATCAATGCTTCGGTGATGGATTTTCTACAGGAAGAAGATACCACCACCTAGATTGATTAGAAGCCATGTCAGCTCTTTTCAAATCCAAAAAGATTAGATTTGGTGCATCTCAGGAGCCTTGAAATATGTGTTATTTAAAATAACGGCGCTGAGGTGAACTGGGTTTTCCACTTATGGGCTGAACATTCCATGTTCCAGCATAAAACCTTTAATTCCACTGTTCTGTTCACAGAGAATAAACCCACACAGCCCTGTGTCACATTAGTTCTGCACTGTGCTCAGAACGTACGCTCTTTCACACAGCAGCCTAATCTCACTTAAGGCAATCACTGTAATCCACCTACAGCAGGGGCTTCTGGTCCCTTACCTGAATGACGGTCTCCGTGAGAACCTTCCTTTTCTCCAGCAGGCTGCAACTCTGTTCCCAGGCCTCCTGTAAGGCCTGGAGCTCCGTGGCCAGCTCGGAGCGTGTCTGTGTGCCTGCACGGGCGGAGACATGCCTGCCTGCCTGTAGAGTGGCGCCGTAGAGCCTCTGGTGGGAGCCCAGCTGCTGCTGAGCCAGCTGGGGGGAGACGGGGGGAGAAAACGCGGCCTAAAGGTGCTGGAACGTCGTGATAAATGTGCGCAGTTCATGATAATGTGGTCTACCATGTTGCTGACAAGTGCCTGTAGAAATATTTACCCAGTTTATCATTCACATGGGTCTTCACAATTAAATGATGGCCAAGATTCCCACATCATAGCGTAAGAAAGAATAAATCCCATACACAAACACTTTTATTTCTTATTCCTCCTCCTCATACCTCATAGTCCTGAATGGCCTGTTGGAGCTGTGGAAGACTGCACAGCACCAAGCCAGCAGGGGGCAGTAGGGGCTCCAAGTCACCAAGAAGCCGCCACAGCCTTTTCAGGCCCGCTCTGCACAGCCGCCCCTGCTGTGCCTGCTGCTCCAGGCTCCTGCTGCGCTGTCGTAGGGTGCGTAGCGTACCCTGCCAGCGCTCCCTGAGCTGGGTCAGCATCAGAACCAGACCTCCCCTGGACAACCAGGATCCGCGCGGCAGGAAATGACAGAACCATTAGCATTGATGACAGATCCGTGAGCACTTTGTAACGTAAAAACGATCACATGTCTATTTACACGTTTATCACAAGCACGCATGAAGCACCGGCGAACTCTAGGCAAAACAACAAATGAACACAGCTGCCTGAGAAATGAGCTTGAGTGGAAATAACGAATGATTTCACTTCACGGCTGTGCCAGGTCTAGAGAGCTTGTTTGGGACCTGAGCTCCTTACTTGAGTTATGATCTCAGCTGGGTCTGTGTATTAAGCCCTGCTGGAAAAGAAACACGCTACGGGTCTCTGGATGGTGCTGCTCTCAGTCGGGAATCAGGAATCGGTTTGGTTCCAGAGCCTGCAGGATCCTGCATGTCTCAGGTCAGAACAGGACGGGTCCGGCAGGCCGAGGGCCCCAGTGTGTGGCAGGACTCACCTGTCTTCTGGAGGAGCTTTGTCCAGCAGCCCCAGAGCCTCGCTGACCACAGTCTCCAAGAGCTGCTGACCTGCCAACACCTCCAGCTTCAGTTTCTGAAGAGACACACATGGAAAAGCATTAACACAAAGCTCCAGCGTCAGGGAGGTAGTGGTTGTATTGTTTTGCAGTATTTGAAATATGGATCAACTACTGGGTATATGTCTTTGATGTGACCGGAACACGCAAACACAGAATGAGAGAGAGGAGTTCAGGCTCTTGACCTGGTGAGCAGTAAGTTGCTCCTTTACGAGAGAACCATGCCCAGAAATGTCACTACAAAGACCGTCCTCCATCTTCTCCAGCAGGGCCGACCATGCCTGGCACTTCTGCTGGAAACTCAGTGCACACAGCTGCTCAATATACATCTCCCTATCAAGAGAACATCACGCGTAACATCACACAAAAGAACCGTCTCTCCGTTTACTGAGCAAAAAAAAACACCAGGCACGTTGCAAAGGGGAAAATCCTGGATTCGCTTCTTGCCCCTGTGATTGCGTAACCGGTTTGGAGAAGCACGCACCTGTGCCTGTCCGCAGCCTGCGAGAAGAGACGCACCCACCGTGTGTTGAGGGCTCGCAGGCATCCTGCCTCACGCACCCCCATCACAACCCTGAGACCCTGCTCATTCAGAGCCCCGAGGTCAGGGGTCAGGCCACTCAGTTCCAACAGGCCCAGCTTACGAGACACAGACAGCAAGACAGAGGCAGAATGTGACCAGCTGAAGGGATTCATCTGAGACTAGAGAGATTCACATGTTTATTTATAAAAATATAATTTTGGTTGGGTAAATCTAGGAGTCAACTAGCTTACCTTCAAGCACTCTATGTTTGCAGTGGGGGAGGTCATTAGGCTTTCAGAGGTTTCTAAATGTTGTTCCAGAGAATTCAAATCATGGCTGAAAGTGACATACTCTTCTAATTCCTCCTACAGAACATATTTTGGCATACAGAATTATGGTCACTTGTGTATTCTGTTAGATTCACCAAATTCAGACCTCACAGAACTTTCTTTCTTTTATATAAACGTTATATCTGAACCAAGGAACCAAGCACCTTGAGATGTAGCCGTGTCCTAGCCAGAGCCTGGCCCAGATGCAGAAGATCACGTGAGAACAATCTGGTCTCTGATTGGATCACAGGAGCTGACAGGGGATCCATCTGTGCAGTAAGTAGCTTTGACGCTTCCCACACCTCCCCACCGCTGTTCTGCAGTGCTTCCATTTTGTCCACCAAAAGCTATTAAAGACACACAGGAAAGGTGTAAAACATGAGAATAATACAGGACTGAGGCAAGACCAATAGAGAATGGGAGACAGATGCATACAGACAGACATACAGAGAAAGATAGACACATAGACAGTGAGAGAAAGACAGACGATATGTGTTTATAGAGAAACCTTGGGAGAGAAACAAGTGCAGATATTGATTTATCACATATCACCCTCACCTCATAATGCCTGGCGGTGACGGACATATTCTCCTCGAAAGACTAAACATGCCTTCACTTTAGGATCACTTGTTTTCTAGTTTGTACACTATGCATTTGATTGTGTACATTTACTTCTTATTAAAAGTAAAGATAACAGCACAGTACTAGTGTGTTTCACAACCTGCATCCACTCTGAATCATAACTTTTTTTTAACCTTTGTTCTTCTCAAGAAGAGCTGCCTCCTTAGCTTGTTTATTATTTTGTACAACTAGTACTGTTTACTCACTCAGAAATATCGGACCATTTCTTAATTTTCTTTGCAGGGACCAGGACTGATATTTAAAAGGGTCTTTCTGGTATAACTCATGAGGCTTCTCTGAAATTACTCATGATGCATCTCTGAGAAGGAAAAGCTGGATGTTTATCTGAAATAACAGTGCACTCATCTCTGTCTCTCTGATCGAGTGCTCCACATACAGGTATTTTTAGCAATGCCACTTCCTAACTGAGGACTCAATGTCCTCCTAGTATGAAAAGCTCCTCTGATTTATTAGAGTGATAGAGCAGATCCCCTAATCAATGACATCTTTACCTCACAAAAGCTATTTTGTTTGCACTATATCGTTGTCAGACGGAAATGTAAGTCAGCGCATTGCCAACATAACTAGATCTATAAATCTGCATAAAGCAGATTATGTTCTCAAACCGCACTCCTGGATCTTCCCGCCTGAGAGTGTGTATGCGACAGTGTGTGTTCTTGTCTCCCTGCTGTGGGCGTGCTGGGGGAGTCACTCACTCCGACCGCGCTGACTCGGCTGTGAAGCAGAGCCACCGGGTCTTCCTGCTGTCCGGTTGGAGGGCTCAGGAGCACCTCGTACTGCTCCCTGTACCCGCTCAGGTGCCTAGAGCAGTCACCATAGAGCCGCTTGTACTCCTGCCACAGCTGCACCACTGTCTGAGCCTTCTGGAGCTGTCTGTCTACATCCTGGATTGTCGCTGTCCATCTGACACACATACACACACACACACACACACACACACATAAATTTAGAAAAAAGTGTTTTTGTGTCAGAATCCGGGCCATTTACACTTAATTTATATGTTGTGTACACACCTCCACATCAAAATGGTTACAGAAAGCTGAACCACTGATAAAATATACTTGAAGATGATTGCAGAGTTCAGTGTGTACAGGTCCATCTCAGAGTGTAATCCAAAACTAAAATATGTTGCATCAGCTGAGTGAACAGTCACATTTGAAGGAAAAACGCCACAACTATCTCCCAGTCCCGGTACAGTGCCTTTCACAAGCAGTGACCAGACTGCTGTTCCTGCTCTGAACCAGTGCCCAGTGGAACCAGTGCCCAGTGGAACCAGTGCCCAGTGGAACCAGTGCTGCAGTGCTGGTCCTGCTCTGTACAGACCTCCCACCCCCCCGTCCCCAGCGCAGCCTTAGAGCTGTAAGGGAGGAGACAGCGTTCTGTAGGCGAGACATGATTTGCAGACTGAGTTAATACTTCCAAGAACCCAGCACCTCCTGTCCTGTCCGTTAATCAGGCTGGAATCCCTCAGCAGCTGAGTAAGTGTGGGCAGCAAAGACAAGGAGAAAAATTAGAAAAACACATCACAGAGGCTCCTCCTACTTCTACACGACACTACAGTCTGGTGCACACCCACCCTAGGCTCCTCCTACTTCTACACGACACTACAGTCTGGTGCACACCCACCCTAGGCTCCTCCTACTTCTACACGGCACTACAGTCTGGTGCACACCCACCCTAGGCTCCTCCTACTTCTACATGACACCACGGTCTGGTGCACCCTAGGCCCACCCTCCTACTCCATGACACTCAGTCTGGTGCACACCCACCCTAGGCTCCTCCTACTTCTACACGACACTACAGTCTGGTGCACACCCACCCTAGGCTCCTCCTACTTCTACACGACACTACAGTCTGGTGCACACCCACCCTAGGCTCCTCCTACTTCTACATGACACCACAGTCTGGTGCACCCCTAGGCTCCTCCTACTTCTACGACACACACTACAGTCTGGTGCCCTAGGCTCCTCCTACTTCTACACGACACTACAGTCTGGTGCACACCCACCCTAGGCTCCTCCTACTTCTACACGACACTACAGTCTGGTGCACACCCACCCTAGGCTCCTCCTACTTCTACACGACACTACAGTCTGGTGCACACCCACCCTAGCAAACCGATATCACGTCCACTTAAGCTTGGTCACAACAGAATACCTACCTGCACATAACTAGCACAGCTAATTGTTTCCATTTCATATACCAAAGACAAGAGGTTTGCATACTTATGAAAGTGTGACTGAGGACGCACCAGCGCTGATACATCACATCTCCCCCACTTTCAAACAGCCTGGCATTTTCCATCTCGTCATATGGAAAGGTCATCCCATCAGTGCACCTGCTGTTCAGGTCTGCACTAGTTACAGTCCAAGTGGTCCAGGAATTATAGATCAAGTGATCCAGGGGAGAGATGGAGTAGGCTAGGGGAGAGGGGGAGTGGTCCAGGGGGAGAAGGGGAGAGGGGGAGTGGTCCGGGGGAGAGGGGGAGTGGTCCAGGGGGAGAGGGGGAGTGGTCCAGGGGGAGAGGGGGAGTGGTCCAGGGAGAGAGGGGGGAGTGGTCCAGGGGAGAGGGGGAGTGGTCCAGGGGGAGAGGGGGAGTGGTCAGGGGAGTGGTCAGGGGAGTGGTCCAGGGCATCATTACTCACCGCGCCTTCTCTCCCTGCAGGCGAGCAGACAGGAACAGAGCAGAGCTGGGGTGGACTCGGCTGCTCACGTCTGAGCACAGGCTGGCTAAGCTGCTCCACGTCTCCTCTGACTGTACCATCTCCGTCTGAAGCTCCTGTGGACAAGAGCCGTCTTCACACTGCACGACTAACGCCGTCTAGATGGATTTCTAGAGAGGCGTACGAGTGTCTCCAAACATCAGAAAGGACGTAGTGCACACGGGACATTCCGCTTTGCCACGGCGTGGTCAGGCCGTTGAACTACTCCTAGGTCTTTTATTTGTCCCCTTCCACATTAAGTTCACACTTAAGTCCTCTCAAATATACCGGAACAGGTTTCGGCTTCTTACCTGGAGCTGGTCTGCATGATCTCGGCTCTGCTGTACAGAGAACAGTGGGCCTTGTCTGCACTGCAGCCTGTAGGCCACGCTGGCTGTTCCCAGAGCAGCTGTCCTCAGCGCCGTGTTCCACTGAGCCCACCGATCCTGCAGCTCTGCCAGAGACGCCTGCACTGCACACAGCTGCCGCACCGAAAACCATCAACAAAGCATTCTGGGTACAGTCATATATATGGGTAATCTATGTAAATGACCCAGAGGCAGAAAGGTGGTCTCTGCTTCCTTTCATTTACTTTACACACCACCAGGCTCCCAGCAGGCTCCAGAGCGTCTGCATGCTTAAAGCAGACTGTGCTAACTCACTTCCAGATGAACCAACATGGATTTAGGCGCAACCTCATCGCCAGGGTGCAACAGATAAAAGACCTGGATCAAGACATCTTTCTCACTTTGGCAAATGACTGACAGGTGGAATGAAACTATGCTGTGGCTTCAGTTTGGTATGAGGAGTGAGGAGGTGAGAACTCACTTGGCGCCCGAGAGCTCGGCTCTGCTCCCCACAGCGCTCCAGCTGGGCACAGGACGCCCGAACTCCTGCATGCCGCCCACTCTCCTCCTCCTCCTCCTCCTCTCCATCGGGCGGAGACTCTCCAACTGCAGCAGCTCAGCAGATCTCAGCTTGAGCACATCCTCCTCTCGCTGCACAAAACAGGGGACCACATCGCATCTGTAGCATTCACGCAAACCTGCTGTGTCTCTAGTTCTGCTGTGTCTCTAGTTTTGCTGGTCTCTACTCCTGCTGTGTCTCTAGTCCTGCTGTGTCTCTAGTCCTGCTGGTCTCTAGTCCTGCTGGTCTCTAGTCCTGTTGTGTCTCTAGTCCTGCTAGTCTCTAGTCCTGTTGTGTCTCTAGTCCTGCTGTGTCTGAGTTTCACTTCCACACTTTCATAAGAATCTCTCATCTTTGCAACATAAAATGGAAAAGGTTAGCTTTGCTAGGTTAGCTATGCTGGGTTAGTTATGCTAACCTGGGACTTAGCTCCTGTGTGACTCTACACCATGGCGCGAAATGCTATGTGCTAAGCTATGGTAGTAATGTCATGTAATGCAATGACTTTAGCAGGGGTGACCAAAGTGACGGTGCCTCTCTCTTCTTCTATTTCTGCATACAAACAATAACCAAACTCCCTTCTGTATCCCTCTCTCTCTCTTTGCCAGACGCATGCACGTTGTTCATCTGATTTTGGCTTCAAAAAAAGAAACCTTGGTGATTTATGAATACTCCACATTTCACAGAAGGCTGAAGGCTCGTACACAGACCTTGCAGTCCTCCAAGGCCTGCCGTATCTGCGTCCAGCCAGATGGCCTCTCCATAACTTTCAGCTTCTCTTCCAGCTTTGAGATCCAGCTGCATAGCCGCCGTAGCCGCCCCTCTCTCTCTGCACGGGCCAGCACTCTATACTCCATTTCATGCATCTGCAGACAAACAGTATTTGACCGTGATCACTAACACGAGCTACATGTGGAGTTTCCACAGACCAGAGACAGCAGGACAGGATCTCCGTCCCTACCTGGAAGTCGCTCTTCTCCTGAAGGACGGTCCAACGGAGACTGAGCTCCCCGAGTTGCTCAGCACGGAGCAAACGCTCATTACGATTGGCAGGGTTGTCCTCTGAGCTCACCTGCTCAAAGGCCTTGCTGAGGAAATCTAGCCACGGCTGCCAGCTTATTACTTCTGCTTTAGAGTCCTAAAGAAAGGCAACAATCAACTTTCCCTCTCATTTATTTCACAACACAGAGCCTGATTTCTATTCTACACTTAACTTACTCAAGTTTCTCAAGGCACACAACTCATAAAGGACCTTTGAATGAACTGGAAAGGAGCCAATCTGGAGTTTACTAAAAGAAAGGAGGAGGGTTTGTGAATGGAGAAGGAGCGGGATACCTTCACCCGCTGCAGAAGCACGGAGACGCCGGCGGGTTCCTGGACGCCCTGCTCCTCAGACCTCGTGTCCTCCAGTCTGCCTTCCATACGCTCCAGCCAGGAGGTCATCTCAGCCGTGACCTCAGAGTGGGGCAGGCCTCCCAGGAGCTGGGACAGGGACCGAGGGGGCGGCGTTAGATGATCAGCTATAGCAAGTTTTCACTGTCAGATCTACACTGAGCACAACGGTCACAGGGCATAGACATAATGGCCTTTGATAAAAACAACAATAAAACAAACCAAACAAAATGATCAACCAAGCAACAGCAAACAAACATCAAACCACCTAGACGGTCATGAAGAGTTCACATTAAAAGAGCACACAGGTGGGACTCTGTGCAGATACCAGAGTAATTGGGCAGAAAGAAAGAGAGATACGGAGAAACGAGACGGAGAAGGATGAAAGAGAAGAGCGGGGGAGTGAGAGAGACAGGGAGGGAGAAACATACAGAGAGACCGGCGTACCTTCTGCACAGTGTGCTGAACAGAGGGCAGAGCGTCTGTGAGTTCTGCCCAGGTTTGCTCGAGCTGGGCCAAGCGTCTGCGCAGGGCCGGGGCGCCGCTGTCCGACAGGTGCAGAACATCGGTGCCAGCCTTCACGACCGAAGCCATCCGCTCGGACCTGCTTCCCAGCTCCCGGACGAACTCCTGCACCGGGTTAGAAGCACACCGGAGCCGTTACGCTCGAGCACAGCGGGCGCACAAGAGGCTAAGACATTGGGGGGGTGAGGGGCAGTCACCATGAGCCGTGGCAGGAGGACTCTGGCGTCCTGCGGGTCAGAGTCTCCCGGGCAGGTCCAGGAGCGTACGTGCGCGAGGGTGGTAGACATCCACTCCTCCAGCTCAGCTGAGCGGCACTGGAATCTGCAGGGCAGGTGCACATGTACATAAACAGCAGCATGCTAAGGCCACGGCTCTGCACAGACGAACAACAGATCAACAACAGAGCCAAATGTTTAGCACTGAATTACATGCGTTACTGACGAGTCGCATCACACAGTGGTCATTTTTGTGCTTTTCTATTAAAGTCCTCAGTCGTGTCAGAACAGGACAAAGACACATGGATGTACAGTGCACAGGGTCTCCGGGAGTGAAGCGTACAGTGAGACACATGCAGAGGTTGCTCTGGTTCACAGCCCGTAACCTGTGTGTCACACCTGTCGTAGCTGACTCTCATCTCCTCTGTGCGCTGGATCTGCTGCTCCAGCCGTCTGTGGAGAGACTGCCAGTATGCCTGCAGCCCAGAACCAGGGACCGCCTGGCCGTCCCGCTCCCAGGACCAACAGGGCGGGTCCTGCAGGGTGCTGGCCCAGTCTCGCAGCATCTCCACCTGGGGCCTGCAGTCCTCCAGGAGCCCACGTACCCGCTGGGGGAGCAGAAGGGATGCAGAGACCAGAGAACAGAGCAAGTAATCAGGTCAGTGAGAAAGAAGGAACGAAAGAAAGAATAGAAAAAAATGGGAAATAAAATAAAAGCTTTTTCAACATCTGCACTCAGCACTGGATCCTCATCTTTCCCTCCCTCTCTCCCTCTCTCTCTCTCTCTTTCTATCATTCTCTCTCTCTGTGCATCCACACCATTCCTTTCAGTGCTATGGCAACACCAACCCCTCTTCAGCACTGGCCTTGGAACAGGAATGAGTTTGGCGTAAATCTATTACCGCTGGTCCAATAGGCGCTGCTCACCGTTCTGCATGAGTCAATCGGGCTGAGAAATGAGCTCCTGTAATTGTGGGGGAAGAGAGGACAGGAGAGCGCAGAGCGAGAGGCAGAACATGGAGTTCTGCAGATATGGCAACCTTCTTTCCAAGTAATTTGATTTGGAATGGAGCGTGCAAAAAGACCTGTGCGTCTGAGAGCCAATGAACCCCTCACAAAGAGAAGACCCCCCACCCACCCCCCCCTCGTGTCCTTCATGCTTCATCATGTAGCAGAGTTGCTCATGCTGGATCATCTGGGGGATCGCCAAATAACTTGTTTGAACAGGATGGACCTCCTTATCGCCCCTATATCACCGAGTCTAATGAGGTTTGGCGCACAGACAGATGAACAACGGCTGGTAAAAAAAAAATGAGGCTGGTGGAGGGAAAGTCTACACAGCGTAGACCACCAAACTTGGATCTGAGTGCAGAACCTAATCCAGATCGTAATTACCAGAGCAAGACACCAGTGCTTCATCTCACAACCCCAAAAAGTCTTAACTTTAAGAAGTTCTCACTTGGTGGTGGTGCAGGAGGTGGTCAGGTTGCGGTTCCACCTCAGGGTGGAGGTCTTCGCTGGTTAAGGCTCCGTCCAGCTCCTCCAGTTGCCTGCTGAGCCTCCCTCTCATCTCCTCATACTGAGACCACTCCTGCCACCATGAGGACACAGGTAGAAGGAGCACACACGTCATCCACCATCATTCATTAGAAGAACACCGTTGGTACAAAGGCCTGGTTCATTTCTGAATGTTCTGAATGCTTCTGTTGGACTCATAGCAGGGGATCTCCTCCCTTTTCAATTCACAACCTCAAAGTCCTGCATACACTGTGGATGTTGAAGATACGAAGAAAGGAATCTTTTGCACCTATCTGTTTTTATAAGTTAAATACATTCAAATTGGTTTTCTGAAAATATTTATTTGGATTCAAATGCAAAATGGTGTTCAGATGTTTTGGGAGTGGTGTCTGGCCCAGTGCACCCTGGGTAGGAGAGCCCTCCATAAATACCTGTATGTTATACTGCATGTGAACTCCTTGCTCTTGGGCCTGCAAGAGAACATCAGAGACCAGCTGCTCTAGGTCTTCCTGGCCCTGCAGTGCTCCCTCTGGTAGCTGTTTGGACAGATGTGCCATCGTCCCAAGGTACGTCTTCAGCTTCTGGAAGTACCTCTGTGAGCATATTCATAAAAAATACAGGTGAATATGATCAGAAATGGACCCATTTAAATCAGAATCAGCCACACACTGTGCAGATATCTGCTTCACTCTTAGAAAGCTGCAGTATGCGTGAGTACAGCTACAGGTGTGGTGGATGTGGGCGACACCTGGTGTTGTGAGAGCAGCCGTTGCAGCTGGAGGCAGCTGAGAGGCCGCATGCTTCGTGTGCGCTGCAGGCGTTCAGAGCCCAGCTCCACCAGCAGCTCCAGGCCCTGCAGGAGGGCGCGAGAGCAGCGCCGTGTTGGACCCTCTCGTGCCTCCGGCAGCTCCCGCAGACAGCGCCACACGCCACCCCGCACACTCTGACAGGGACAGGAGAAGGGTTAGGGTTGGGGTTAGGGTTGGGGTTAGGGTTGGGGTTAGGGTTAGGGTTAGGGTTGGGGTTAGGGTTGGGGTTGGGGTTAGGGTTGGGGTTAGGGTTGGGGTTAGGGTTGGGGTTAGGGTTGGGGTTGGGGTTGGGGTTAGGGTTAGGGTTGGGGTTGGGGTTAGGGTTGGGGTTAGGGTTAGGGTTAGGGTTAGGGTTAGGGTTAGGGTTAGGGTTAGGGTTAGGGTTAGGGTTAGGGTTAGGGTTAGGGTTAGGGTTAGGGTTAGGGTTAGGGTTAGGGTTGGGGTTAGGGTTAGGGTTAGGGTTAGGGTTAGGGTTGGGGTTAGGGTTAGGGTTGGGGTTAGGGTTAGGGTTAGGGTTAGCTGCAGGGACGCGTCCGTCCGCGTGTGGCCTTGCAGAAGCAGACGAGGGCAGGGACGCCATACCTGCTCGCTGGGGGGGTCCTGAAGGAGGCGGCTGGGGTCTTGCTGAGGTGCTGTAGCCTCCAGCACAGACACCGGACTGTCGAGCAGCTGCTCCTGGAGCTGAGGCGTGTGGCCCAGCCGCTCACTTAGCTGCTTCTCACAACACTCCAGGCTGCTGTGGAGAGATGACACGCAGCTCCGCAGACGCTCCAGACAAGCAGACACGGGGGACGACTTGGGGACGGGCAGCGCAGCGAGGTCCAAACCCAGGCTGCTTGTCTCGGTGCCCACGGAGACCAGCTGCGCTGACAGACTCTGGGAACGCAGGAGAGCAGTCAGGTACCAGCAGGGCGCACGAGTCCTGCGCACGAGTCCTGCGCACGAGTCCCGCACACAAGTCCCGCGCTGTGGCGAGGTAGAGCATATGGGCGGGGTTACCTGCAGGATCAGCAGCTGGAGTGGACCTGCGTCCCGGGAGTTCTCAAGCGGGAACCGCAGTGTGCGTGTGATGCTGGAGAGTGTGTGACTCACGCCGGTCAGAGCCTCACAGAGCTCGTGGCGGACGGCGTCCTGCACCTCTACAGCAGCCTGCAGAAGAGATGCTAAAGTTCAAGCTAATGGACGAAATGTGGAAGCTGCACAGAGCTCTGTACTGGGTCAGAAGACCAGTGGAGCCTCAAACCCACCAGCTGGCCCATGCCGTGTGCGTTATGGCGAAGACGACGGAGCTGCTCCGTATATCCACACAGTTCCTGCGTGAAGCGGAAACCAACTTCCTCCCACACCACTTCCTCGGGTGACCCTCTCATCTGTAGAGAAAAATACGGACAGAAACCCATTATAACTGCTTACAGTGTTTTATGCCCATCGTGGGAATGGATTCACACATACAGTACAGTGTGTGAGTTTATAGATTTTGTACAGATTGATACTGGCCTCTCCTGACGTTGTGTCTTGCTCTGTGTTGAGTGAGTCCAGGAGAGTTTGTAGGCTGGACTCAAGCTGGATCCAGCAGTTGGCAGATCTCTTTACTGGTGACTCAGGGTCACTATGACTCATCCCACTACACACACACACACAAAGCAGAGGAAACACATTCTACTGTCTACTATATTTCAGCTTTACTATATCAGTTGTCTCCCACAGGACACTGATATTGAGTTCCTCTGTACAGTTCACGCATTGCAACAAGATTCCCACATGCCAACGTGTGCCACGACCGTGAGACCTGCCCTCAGGGGCAAACATCCTACCCTGTGTGCCTCCCAGACGGGGCCTGGTCCTTCTGCGCCAGATCGGGGATGAAGCCATGGCAACCGATGGCTTTGATCAGCCCCCTCTGCTCCTGCAGCTCAGTCCGCACTTCCTGCAGGAAGAAGAGTTTGATTTACCACATGACCACACGCACTACAGTTCAATACTAGTGTCTCGTAATGACTCAGCAGCTCAGCCTAATCCAGTGAGAGCTTATGAATGATCATTAAAGAGGTAAGACTATGTGCAGTAGTGTGTACAGTAGGTGAGACATGAGGGGTGGAGGAGTAAATAAATATTTACCAGAGCTGTGTGCTCCTGAGGACCAGTGTGTGTGTCTGGGTGAGAGAGCATCAGTGTGGACACTGAGGTCTCCTCTGTCTCACTGACTGGGCTGGTGGCCTCTGGGACCTTACTGAAAGCACCCGGTATCTCCGCTCCTTCCTCTGTGGGTCTGTAAGTGGAGCTTTCCTCTTCCAGACGGTCGGTTAACGTCCCCTGAGGGACTGTCTGTGTCCGCGTGCTCATGGCCTCCACGTCTGGAGCTACCAGAACAGGCTTTACTGCAGACGTCTCTGTCTCTCCTGATCCGAGTGTTGCTTCTGGAATCACTCCTTGAGGCTCAGGATGTCTGATGTCCTGCAGGATCGTTGCAGGAGGTCTGATGTCCTGACACACCTCCTCCTTATCGGAGGGGCTTGTTTCAGATGGTATGGTAAGTTGTGGAGCAGGCTCAGCTCTCTCTGGTCCGTGTGTCTCCAGAGGCTGGGCAGTTGTGTCAGACACAGAACCCCTGTCTTCAGCAGCTGCCCCTCCGTCTGACGCCACAGAATCACGTCTTTTAAGATGTGTAGGTGAAGCAGTATTTTCGGGTTTAGCCTCGATGTTCAGGGGCACAAACTCAGTGGACTCTGTTTCTTTGGGAGTTGATTCCTGTAGCGTAAAAATAAGTGAATTTCAGGTGTGAACAGTAAGAGCACATTCTGCATGTGTGTACACCAGAACCTGCTTAACTAAAAGAGGCAAAATGATACTGAATTTACAGAACTCATCTGAAAAGAAGGTGAATTTTACCTTGCTAACAGACACCCAAACCATGGTGGGGTCACTGGGTTCAGCAGTCTCCTCAGGCCTCGGAGGTTCATCTGGGTCCTGGTTCTGATGGGTCAGGGTGGGAGCAGAGGGTTAAACAACACACCCAGCACCAGGCAGTGAGAGAGAACACACACACGCCAGGCAGTGAGAGAGAACACACACGCGCGCCAGGCAGTGAGAGAGAACACACACGCGCCAGGCAGTGAGAGAGAACACACACGCGCCAGGCAGTGAGAGAGAACACACACACGGCACGCGACCTCATTCGTTACAAGAGTGCCGTTGGTACAAAATGCTGTTTAATGGTTTTTACACGCTGCTTAACGAGGGGAGGCTTTAATTATGAGAATCCTGCAGTAATGTGTGTGATATTCAGTATGATGCTTTAATTGATAGCAATCTGCTGATTGTCATAAAGAGCCTTCATTCACAGAGTAGTAGAGATATTGAAGGCCACGTTTCTAAACATAATGAGAATCTGTAAAGGACTGGACCTTAAAACCTTCTGCATCAGTTGAGTGTCCACAGCACGACTACACGCCTTTATTAACGCACAACCTCAAAGTCCCACATACGATGTAGTCGCTGCTGGAGATTATGAGGAACGACTCCACAAATGAAAATACAACTTTTCCACCAATTGTCCCTTATTCATTATACTGATATATTTAGATCTTTGACAATATTTAGCTTCCTCTGCACCTCTAGCTGGACAACAAGGACAGTTAAACACATGTGCAACAAGCGCAGTGAATAAGCTAGTGTCAGTACCTCAGCAGCTCAGCCTAATCCAGTGAGAGCTTATGAATGATCATTAAAGAGGTAAGACTATGTGCAGTAGTGTGTACAGTAGGTGAGACATGAGGGGTGGAGGAGTAAATAAATATTTACCAGAGCTGTGTGCTCCTGAGGACCAGTGTGTGTGTCTGGGTGAGAGAGCATCAGTGTGGACACTGAGGTCTCCTCCGTCTCACTGACTGGGCTGGTGGCCTCTGGGACCTTACTGAAAGCACCCGGTATCTCCGCTCCTTCCTCTGTGGGTCTGTAAGTGGAGCTTTCCTCTTCCAGACGGTCGGTTAACGTCCCCTGAGGGACTGTCTGTGTCCGAGTGCTCATGGCCTCCACGTCTGGAGCTACCAGAACAGGCTTTACTGCAGACGTCTCTGTCTCTCCTGATCCGAGTGTTGCTTCTGGAATCACTCCTTGAGGCTCAGGAGGTCTGATGTCCTGCAGGATCGTTGCAGGAGGTCTGATGTCCTGCAGGATCGTTGCAGGAGGTCTGATGTCCTGCAGGATCGTTGCAGGAGGTCTGATGTCCTGACGCACCTCCTCGTTATCGGAGGTGTTCGTTTCAGATGGTATGGTAAGTTGTGGAGCAGGCTCAGCTCTCTCTGGTCCGTGTGTCTCCAGAGGCTGGGCAGTTGTGTCAGACACAGAACCCCTGTCTTCAGCAGCTGCCCCTCCGTCTGACGCCACAGAATCACGTCTTTTAAGATGTGTAGGTGAAGTGGTTTTAGCTTCGATGTTCAGGGGCCCAGAATCAGTTGTTTCTTTGGGAGTTGATTCCTGTAGCGTAAAAAAAAGCATATTTCAGGGGTGAACAGTAAGAGCACATTCTGCATGTATGTACACCAGAAACAAAAAGATGTGAAAGGAAACTAAATTCACAGAACTCATCTGAAAGGAGGTGAATCTTACCTTGGTAACAGAGTCCTGGACCACAGTGTGGGCGCTGGGTTCAGCAGTCTCCTCATTCATCAGAGGTTCGTCTGGGTCCTGGTTCAGATGGGTCAGGGTGGGAGAGGAATGTTAAAGAACAGATCTGACATCTGAACACAGAGCTCTGAGGCCAGCTGCATGTGACAGAGCCAAGCAGGTTACGTTCTGAATAGCAAATTACTGGCAGAAGTGACAGTTGTGAAGAGAGAACGAATTACACAAGCACTTTGCTAACAGCCCAAATGGACGTTTTGCATATGAATCACTAAAAGTACAATGGAAATGTGCAAATGACACCTGTGTGTTGAGATGACTCTGTAAATGGGGTCAGTCCAGGCAGACAAATGCAGACATCTAAACACATTCAGTTGTGTATACCAGAGAAATAGGAGGTAAAAAAGATAACAAATGCACAGCAAGTTCGATGTGAAAGAGGAAACAAAATAAAAAGAATAAGGCATGTGTCCTGAGAGCCAAAGCTGGAGTGTGCAGTAGAGCTGAGGACCACAGCAGGGCGTGCAGCGAAGCACATGTCCCCGGCCCTGTCCCCCACCTGTCCCCCGCCTGTCCCCACCTCTCCTCCGCCCTGTCCCCCGCCCTGTCCCCCGCCCTGTCCCCGGCCCTGTCCCCACCTGTCCCCCACCCTGTCCTCCGCCCTGTCCCCCGCCCTGTCCCCCGCCCTGTCCCCCACCCTGCCGCCCGAGCAGTGCTGCAGGGCACCCGGACGAAAGAGACACGCCTCCTGTACCTCTGGAAGACTGCACGTCAGAGTCTCAGAGGATGAGGAATAACCGCCTTCATCCTCGTCATCATCACTGTCTTCTTCCTCGGGGTGTGGGGTTTCCATGGGAACCTGCTTCACAGTTCCGAGGGCTCGTGAGGTCAAAGTCTGAATGCTTGTCCAACCTCCTTTAATGCCTCACTAAGCTAGAGTGTCCTGCTCATTTCATGTTACTATTTATGCAAATTTATGTAATGGAACAGATGGACCCTTAACGTGTACTCAGCAATACAAAGCACATCTAAATATATTCAAAATGCACTGGGCTGCACACTTGATTAATCAGTGCAAAACTTGGTGCTGAACTCACCATTTTGTCCTCCAAGGAAGGAAGGACGAGGCTGGACTCTGACATTTGTCCAGAGGGATAAATAAAGTCAACTGGATGACCAACAGCAACCTGGGAAAATGGCACAGCAAGCTTCATAAACTACAGCTCACCATCACGGCTAGTAAAGATAAGCAAGAGTCAAACCACAAGACTGCACTGAACTCATCCTGATACGTCTCACTGTGATCCATCAACACATGAGCACTCGACGAGGCAGACGTTAAAAGCACTGGTCTGGCAAATCTTATGTGAGCACTCCTGGAATCATGGTTTCCACAGCTCCCCCTCACTGAACATCTTTGCGGCCCAAGGGAAGAATTCCCACCGACATGAAAGAGTTGGGCTCATTTAGATATATGGCTCGGTATATTTTATAGTCTTTCTTCAGATGATTCACTGTAGCCCAACAGACAGAGCCGAGGGTAACAGGGACCATGAAGACATCAGCTGATACTGAACTTGAGGATATGAGTTAACATTAAGAGGAAGGACTGAATGTGTTTGGCATCCATCTTTTCCAAATATTTCTTTTAAAGGTTTTGTCTGGCATTAAGAAACCAGTTTCCATGACATTTCTGTAATTACTGTTGCCGTATCAGAGATGTGCATCACTGCATCTGTTTAATCGCTGCCATATTAAAGACCAGAACTCCAAATACCAGGACAGAGATGAAGGTCATAGCTGCTCGTGTAGGAAACGTGATTCAAATACCACCAGCATTTCAGCAGTTATAAAAATGCCTGACGCTAAGAGAATTGGACAAACATTTTTCCACAAGGTGTTAAAGTTCAGACTCCATCAGCCAGAAAAGCGGTCGGCATAAAAATATTGACATTTCAGAACTTTATTTTCAGTAATGAGTACTTCATACCTTAAAGAGATTAATGAAACTGTCAGAAGGAGAGGAATGATAGGTGAAGTAACTCCTATAACATGCTACTGACGCTTATTTTATGTGCAGTAAATAAAACTGTCCTTTTTGATATATCAACACGTATATCAAATAAACTGAATTGCAAAGGGTTTTTTACCTTTTGCGTGAATCTAAAAAACGTTATCATACATCTCCTCATCTGCTGACTAATATAACACTGTATCATGCACCATAGTGGGGCAGATATCCTATGGCATTGGCAGTGCTGTGGTTGACCCTGAGGGGCTGGTGGGACGGTACAGACCCGGAGTGCAACGCTCTGCTCCTCGGTCAGCAGCTGCAGGTCGCTGAGCGGTTGCTCCAGCTGCCTGGCTCTCTGGAAGGCCGTCAGAGTAAGCTCCGCCCCCGTGGGCAGGCCCAGGTCTGCCCTGCACCTCTCAATCTCAGCCGTGGTCCTCTTCATGGCCTGGATGTTGTCAAGGATTATCTGCAAGTTATAATTCAGATTGTGAATTAGAATCAGGCTTTGTGGGGAGACCTTGATGGGAGAAAATGGAAAAGAGGTGAGACGTTCAAGATGTGATTTCCCCACTGAGTGCGAGTGAGATGTCTTGAATAGATCTGAGGACGAAGCAAGAATCCGGGCGTGCTTAGACCTGCCTGTCTGTTCTGGAGATGGTCCTCCAGGGGGATATCCTTGGTGTCCTTGCTGGACAAAATGGTTTTGATCTTCGACACATTCATTTCCATTGCTTTCACCTCGGATTCGATGGCATCCATCTCCTGCAGAGACACAGCCACCGTGTTCAAAAGCCATCAAGCAACGGCATCCTTCAGAGCGGGTAACGTCAGGAGCACAGCCAGCGCCCACCACAGCAGTCCTACTGTGCTGTTCTGTGCCGTGCGAGCGCACAGATCTTAACTGAAGCAGAGCTGGTGTCTGTGGTGCTTACTGCGGCCGCGTTCTGAAGCTGGGGGAGGGGCTCCAGGGCGCGGCGCTGCACGTTGCTGATGTTGGTGTGGACTAGACGAAGCTTCTGCTCCTGAGCGCTGGTGTCGCACACCGCTGAGATGTCTTGCAGTGCAGATCCAAAGGAGTCCAGAACACCTCGGACACCCTCAGATTCATCCACCACCGTCTGCACAGTCAACAGCCTCTCATACATCAGCAACATCAACGAACGCTCTCTCAGGACAACGAAGGAAAGATTCAAAGTATGGTTAGATAAAGGTAGATGCCATTTCTTTATCTATGCACTATGAAACAGGCATCAGTACACCAAACTAGACAATGGAAGGGCAGTGCTTGTTAGGCAAAGCAGGCATTGTAAAAGGATATATCACTGCTGGTCAGACCTGTAGGGAGCTAACATGAGTGTGGAGGCATTTGGCAGTCGTGTAGGTGTGTGGGGTCTCCAGCCGGGACTGAGTCTCTGCCAACCAGCAGGTAGAACTATGGAGAACATCTTCATACTCCTGTAGACACGCAGGGATCTGGACACAATACGGCAGACGTGCAGAACACATAAATATACCCCCATGTAAATGAACCACAGAGGAGGACAAATACAACAGAATCGTGTCGTTTCTGTGAACTGTAGCAGGGGGCGATGGGGAGGGCAGGTGCACTCACTCTGCTAATGAAGGCCGTCCTCTGCTCTGCCTGCTTGGCCACAGCCTGGTAGCGCTTCAGGGGGAGGGTGAGCTCATCCATCAGGACGTGGGCCCTCTCAGGCTGCTCCTCCGCCAGCTCCTGAACCTCCGCCTCCAGCTGGGCGACCCGGGAGTGCCACTGGTCCAGCTCATCCCACACGCGCTGCACATGCGAGGCAGCCACCACATACAAGCACATACACATGCACACACGTCTAATGAATAATAAGCATAGTATAATTAGAATGAATACATTATATTTACAATTCATTATAATTAGAATTAATTAATTATAATTAGTTATGTATGTTATCGGTAGGAGGACTTTCTTTCTTTCTTTAGTGTGCCAATGAGATGAACATTAAAGCAGGCACATGTGCACAGACACACACACACACACACACACCCACACACACACACACACACACACACACACACACACAATGCTCTCTGCCTCTCCTGTCCACATTGTTAACCCACCACTGTGGTTTGTGAGTTGATGAATTTTACTGCCACTTCATAAATTTACCCACATTTGTCCCGTGGCAGGTGCTAATTTAAAGTCTCCTACTTCTACTGGTAAACTCCTCTGTACCTTCTCCTTGACTTTCTGCAGGGACAACGTGATCTGCTCCTCTAGAGTCTGGATCTCCTGGGGAACATCACTGCTCCTGGTCCTCACCCTGGACATAATGTCCTGCAGTCTGGCATTCTGAGAGCCCACCTCCACCCGCACCTCCTACCACGGGTGGGAGAGAGAGACAGGCGGGAGAGAGAGAGAGACAGGTGGGAGAGAGAGAGACAGGCGGGAGAGAGAGACAGGTGGGAGAGAGAGAGACAGGCGGCATAAGTGTGACTCCACTGTTCTAGTTCAGAAACTACACAATCAGTTCAGTGTATGGATGACAGGACATCTGCAAAAACAATGGCATCTTGGTTATGGATGTCATGTCAGACACCTGTGGACCAGGACGTTCTCTCAGCAGAACATAAGCACCAACCTGTAAGTGTGCGGGATTTGGTTGTGTCTGCAGGACAGACAGAAGAGACAGAATGCTCTGCTGCACTGTCTTCAGCTTCTCCTGCAAGCGACCCCAGTGTTGGATCTCAGTCAGCACATCACATCTCACCTTGTTGCTTTCATCTCTTAGGCTATGAGCGGAAGCACATATTGGTTATCTTTCAATATAATATGCTACATACATTGAAACCACAAATTAAGCGTCCTGTCCAAGTGTGGTTTGCCCATACGTTTGGCTGCGGTTCTGGAGGGCCTGCAGGTCCTGGCTCAGCTGTGTGGGCATGCTAAGCTTCTGCATGCCTGAGCCATCCAGCAGTCGTGATGCGCAGTGTTGCAGAGAGACCAGGATGTCGTGCTCTTGGGCCAGCCTATCCTGGAGCTGCTCGCTTTGGGCCAGGGTGGCTTCAAGCTTCACCAGAGATCCACTCACCTTGGAGACGCCAGGGAGGCATTCAAGTCTGTCAAGAGCTTCTCGGGACTTCTTGATCTAAAACACACATAACCCCACGTCAACACAATTCTTCTAAAATGACATTTTAAAGTTATTTTAAATGACATTTTAAAGTGGTTTCAAAATATCCTGTCTTTTAACAACATGGAATGGTGCGGAACGTGGCAATGACCCAGAAACAGGGTATAAAGGTGCTTTATGTAGCTACTAATGCAGCATGAATTTGCTTCCTCTTACCCTTAGCATCATTTCCTTCCACTGTGCGTCTGCATGCATGGCTCTGGATGTAAGAGCATGCAGTCTGTGGTACAGCATGGCCCAGTACCGCCACAGATGCCCCACAGTCTGGTCAGCAGCCCCAGAACTGCCCTGGACGTGGCAGTTACCTCTCAGCTTCTTCAGCTCTCCCCTAGTGCTCACCAGCTCCTCCTGGAGACCCTACATGTGCAGGCGAAGAGAGATATATTTTAATGATTTGTAACATCATGTTGTGCGTATCAAAAATTGGGTAGAAGGAAAATGACGTAAAAATAGTTCAAACCTTCATTTTCTGGAGCTGGTCTCTGCAGTCTTCTGAAGATGCTGATTTGTGACTGAGGCTTTCTGAAAGTTTGGAGTCAAAGTTTCGGAGAAGACAGCTCACTTCTTCATGGTATTTACTGTGGGTAGATTGTTCCATTAAGCGCCTGAAAGAGGAGCACAGAACAAAATTATTACAGCTCACAACAACTCAGAAAAACCTTTCTGACCTGTTCCATTTCATTATGACCACATGTATGTTTTTCAGTCCATCTTTATAAACGATTACTGAAAGAAGATTCTTCCAGGTATTTCAAAACATTGTGAAAGCATAGAGTTTTTCTTAGGTAATGAGTTTACCATGAAAGGACCTTTAAATAATATTTTACAAACATTTTACGTACTGAGGAAGTTACGTTCATTAACCATAGAGCAGGTCAGTATTCTCAATTAATTTTAATTATAGGCAGATATTCACGCTAGAAGAATCAGTGGAGCGTCTAGATACCTTTCGAGAGCCTTTAGCTTGAGCCTAGTTTTGGCTTCCAGAACGGCATCACCCACCAGAAGGTTGCTGACAACCAGGACGTGGAGTTTTTCGATGTCACAGACAGAAAGACACGCTTGCCGGGGCAAATGGGCCCCAATTTCATTCATGTGAGCCTGGAAACCTTGAGTCAGACTACTAAGGACTTGTTGAGTGTGTCGCTGCTCCTCTACACAGTCTCTGAAGCTGGCTGAGGGAACGAGGAGTCTGTAGTCAACCTGCTGCAGGAACGCCTGGGCCGCATGGACAGACCTCTGGTAGTCCTGGAGGGCCTCCTTAGCCTGCAGAAGGTTCCCCTTCACAAAATAACTCAAATTAGGACATTGATAATACCAACTACACTCAGGTTAATTCAATTTCTCAAACTTAATTCAAAAGTATTAATCAATCAATCAAGTATGAATCAAACACTAATACAATAAATTATATTAAATCAAATTAGATTAAACATTAATGCAGAAAATAAATAAACACTAATATATACTCAAATGTATGGAAAAAACATTATATGTAACGTTATATGCGATAACAAACATATAAAATTATTTACTTTGTGCATCTTGCATTCTTTCAAAATTCTTCTCCATATGTCACTGGTTTCTTTATAGCCATCAGCTACAGCAGCGTCTTTGCAGGTCTCTAACATCCGCAACCCGGAGGCCACGACCCTCTCGAGTGTCCAGTGCTTTCGCAGTTCTGCAGTGATGGCCTGGTCGCTCGGCTCCAGCCAGCCGCTCCGCTTTACGTAGTCTTCAGCTTCCAAGAAGTGCTGGGTCAGTGCGGTCAGCTCCGTAGGGCAGACGCTGCTGCTCCCTAGAGAGTGCTCAAGCTCTTTAAGTTCATTGCTAACAATCTGCTCCCAGGCCGCAAGGCTCGGAACCACACTGCGAATCTTTTGCCTCTCTGATCCAAGTTGGGATGGATAGAGATCGTCAGAAATGGCCTCCAGTTGGTCAGCAGTCTCCTGACAGGACATCTTCACCAGAGGCAACTCTACCAACAAGACAAGACCCAGCCTGAACCGCTCATTCACTTTTAAGCTCACATCTGAGACCTGAGGAAGCCTCTTCTTAATGGCCTCTATGCTTTTATCCAAACGCTGCTTAGAAGACAGGTACTTCTCATGTTCTTTGGACTGCTTGTCCAGCAGACTTATTCTTCCCTGTAAGGTTAGGATGGCACGGAGCAGGTCTTTCCTTTGATGGTCCTGGACATGCTGGACTTCCTGAACCTGGGACAGGTGTTCCATCAGCCTGTGTCTCACAGGGTCCAAAGCAGAGAGTGTCTCTTTTGTTACAGGATACCTTTGCTTCTCCAAGTCAATTGTCATTTGACTCAAGCTCGTCTTGATGGCAGTGAATTCATCTGCAGAAGATTTCTGGGCAAGCAAGAGATCTTCCAGTTCCCAGCACAAAGCTTGTTCACGTCTTACAACCCTCCTGATTTCCGTTCGCAAGCCAACAAGTTTGTCAACAAGGTGAAAACCGTCTGCCGTACTGAAACTCTGAGTCATGTCCTTTGTCTCATCCAGAAGGGTCTGAATGGTAGTTACACGCCTCTCTGCTTCTTTCAAAGCATCTTCGTGCCATTTCAGGTCCACCTTTAGGTCTGCAGTCGTGGTTCTTAGCTGATCTGCTGTGGCTTTTTTCGACTGCTCTTCTAAGAGTGAAGCTAGCCAGGTACTGGTGTCTGTGAGCTGAGTGCCCAGTCTCTGTCCAGCATGCAACATTTGGTTCAAATCTACAGAAAAACAGTCTGACTTCTCTGCGATCTCACCATACAAGATCTCTACATTCTCAACTGCAGATAATATCATGGAGGATATCCCCTCATTAAGGTCCGCAGTCCCCTCTTTTAGCTTTTCAACAGCAGAGGCGAATCTGGATCGCCGTAATGATATCTCTGTCTGCAGTTTCTTCACGCTGTTGACCTGCTGAAGGGCCTCCTCAGGAAAGACGGACACCTTCTTTCTCCTAGTGACTCTACTCTCTGTTAGTTTAGCCCAGGTGAAATAGTCTTTCAAAACGTCAGTGAGCTCTGCTAGTGATCGGTCACTGAGACAGGACGTTCCAAGCTTCTCCCGTGTAATTTCCAATTGAGTCTTCAGATTTTGGAAGGTTGTCTCAATGTACTGCTTCTCCTTGTCTCCGAGTGGACACTGGGAAAGAGTGCAAGAGAGCTCAAGGAGGTACTGGTGTCGTTCTTTCATTTCACAAAAGTCAGAGAATGTCTGAGCGCTCTGCAGTGCTCCTTGGCTTTCTACGTGCTGCAGGGTCTCCAGTTCCCTTAGAAGCTCCTCAGCATCCTTCAGCAGAGCAGAAGTTTCGGCTGTGCAGATGTCGGCGTGCCTCAGGGTTCTATCTGCAGTCCCCTCCAAAATGTGCCACTTCTCCTGTAGCTCCTGCACCTGGACCAGACATGCCACAGGGCCCTGGGCCCCATGCAGGAAGGCCATCACCTGGCGGCATGAACGTGGCAGTGTATCCAGCATGCTTTTCTTCTCCTGCATGTTCATCAGGAACGCACGCAGCTTATCTGCCTGAACGGCACAGCTTCTCAAAGAATCCCTTTGTAAGGCAGAAAAGTGTGGTTCAGCATTCAGTAACCTATATAACACACTATGGGTTCCAGTTTGGAAACACACATTTCAAAGCCTTTTATAGTGCGCTAAACCTATAACCTAATTCATTCATTCATTCATTCATTTTTGTTGATGTCACACATGCCTATCTATGTTAATTTTATTTGTAAACAGTGTGTACAGGGACACAGACGAGATGCACTCACAGGCTCAGTGTGTCCAGCTCTGCGTTCAGCTCCTGCAGCACGTCCTGGATGGCCTGTGTTTGCTGGTGATACTGGGTAAGCTGATGGAGCCGGGTCTCCTTCACCTGTACTGTGGTGGAGGCGCTACACATCGCCGCACTCAACCTGCCCTCCGTACATCTGCTGGGCGCGGAGGGACCACCGATGGACGACGGGGACAGTGATGCTGCCTGCTTCACCACGAGCTGTCTGCAGACCTGTAGCAAAAGCACGAATGCAGACTTGAAGTAAAAAAGAAAGTGTTATACCTGTGATTATACCTAAGATTATACCTATGATTATACCTATGATTATACATATGGTTATACGTATGATTATACCTATGATCTGGGGACACATATGGGGTTGTCCTCTGACTTTTAACTTTTAACAATTTTAATAGTTGTGATATTTTAAATAAGGTAATGTATACTTTCTTTGTTATAAAAGGTCAAATATAGAATGCAATGAATAAAATCTGTTAAACTATCCCTTCTTATAACTAAGCGTACATATTATGAAGACTGATTCATAATATTCCCAATGGTCTTCTGTTTATCAGGCACATGGCTTTCAAACATGAAGCACTGATACACAAGCATACCTCAGCTTCCTGAAGCTGCTCCGTCATACGTTCTGTGCTCAGTTGCGCTGGTTGGTATCGACATCTCAGAATCCTGAGGACAGTTTGTTCCAGTTGGTTCTCTGAATCTGTGAGTAACGGCTCCAAGAACCAAGTAGCTTCTCTAGTCTGTAAAAAACACAACAAGAAAGGAAAATATAATCCATTACATTACAGAGCTGCTTGAGGCCAGACATGATATCTTGACTTGGAGTCCCAGATCAGTACAGGAAATGCCAATGTCTCCTGGCAAGAGTCAGGCGTAGATCTGTGTCTCTCTAACAGCATTACAAACTCACACGCAAACATGAAAAACAAAAAAGTCACAGACATTTCTCATATTTATTCTGAATATCTGCTATTACAATAAAGCAACTGCGGTTACGTCTAACTGAAGGTGAACAGAGAAGAGCAGCTAGGTACCTCTCTCACACTGCTGGTATCCATTAGTGGCTGAACATTTGCGCTGATGTCCAATAAGGTGGCCCACCCTGATGTTCTGACAGGCTGCTCTGATGCTCTCCTCAGTTCCTTGGTCCTGTCTTTGGAGCCTCCAGTCTGGGCTTTGCCAACACTCGACACGTCCAACTTGGCTTTGGACATTTCTTCTGGCTACAGGATAATGGTCCCCCCCCAAAAAAACAGGTCTATATTAAGAACAGATGCAAAAATGGTTGCATGAAATCTTTACACTGTTATACTGAGGAAAATGACGTCTCAGCTCCATCTTTGTAAGTGAGCATGATTAAGTCCCTAGGACAGCTGAAGCAGGAATGCAGGCGTGCTGAACGCTGGCCCGTCCTTCTGGGGGGGCGTGGTGTGCCCTCTGAGGGGGCGTGGTGTGCCCTCTGAGGGGGCGTGGTGTGCCTTCTGAGGGGGCGTGGTGTGCCCTCTGAGGGGGCGTGGTGTGCCTTCTGAGGGGGCGTGGTGTGCCTTCGGGCCCTGAGCAGCTGCAGCCTGTACAAGGACGCAGCTTTGCATCCTAATCAGCTTGAGGTCACAGAGCAGAGCTGTTCTACAGGTTTTTGGGTCAGTTCTACAGAGAAGCACCTTATTTTACACATTAAGATCCTTGGGTACTGGTTATTAGTGAAAGGAGTAGCAGAGGGCAGAGGTCTGCAGAGATGGAACAAAACCCTGCAGACACTAGGACCTTACGTAGTAGACGTGTCCTGCAGCTGGGAGGTAAACCATGCGAACTGCACAGATGTAGTCTACATGAGTGGGGTTTGCCTTCTGGTATCTTGCTGACACATGCAGATATTTAAAGATCCTCAGGCAATGGGAACTACGGCAACATCAATAGTGGCCCAGGCGTGGTACTTGGAAGCACTCCAGTCCATTGCATGCAAGTGTTACAGTGTGGAACAATGTCATCTTAGAAACTGATCAGTTTCAAACATAAGATTTAAGCTCGCTTCTGTAGGACATCACATAAACATTATAAACAGAATATTGTTTGTGTAAAGAGACATGACTCATACACGCATTAGAAATAACGAAGCCATTCTAAATGTTTACAGATGGCCCTGCCAGAGTCAAACAGTGATGCAGAATAAGGCCAAACAAGTGTCTGAAAAGCCAGTGTTGTTGCGGACGGGGGCCCCCTAAACACCATCGTGCATAGCCAGGCTTTGGACACATGTGCGTTTTGTCAAACAGTGGTCTTTTCAGAGAGCTGGTCAAAGCAATAGATTCCTAATCACATTCTGGAAAGAAGACTTCAAAACACCAAACCAGTAAGATGTAGCTTAATGCTTCAGTCATTGAATGCTGTTTAAAAATATAATCCAAGAAGAATGAAGAACTTAAGCAAATTGAAATGTTCAACTCAAACTGAGATTCATCTCAAACCTGGTGTAACCAGGACACCCAGCTTTCACATTCGATCACAGAAGAGAACGATGGAAACGGGGCCTGCGCTCGCAGCCAAGCGTATTGTCATGAAGACGTCATGAGCGAACACAAATACCTGTACGCAGGTGGTGCAGTCAAAACCACCACTCAGCTCCTCCGGCTCCGTCTGGGTGCTGGAGTCCGGCTGTGATGACACCGCGGTGGCCGTCTGTGACTCTGCTCTCGCTTGCTGTGAAATTCCCACCGCTCCGGAACCAGGAACGTTCTCTGGAACTGTGCACTTGACATCTTGTGATTTCATACTGAGAGGACAGTTGCTGGTGTTAGCGGGGTCAGTGCTCGCACGTCTTGGCTCGTTGTCTGCGCTCTCCGCTCGTAGGGACGTTTCTGCAGGCACGGAGGCCACGTCCTCCCTCAGCAGACCCTCTGCACCCAGAATGCCCTGCGGTTCCTTCTGGCTGCTTTCTGTGGACGCACCCTGATCTGTGTCTGCGGTGAAGGGAAGCCCTGCACTAGCAGACTGTTGATGGAGATGGCTGGGTGCACTCGTATGTTTGGTAGGTGTCTCTGTCATCTTGTCTTCTCCACTGGTCGTTCCAGAAGCAGGAGGCTCTGTGCGCTTACCCTCTTCTGCGTGTGGCTCGTTTGGGACCGTCGGCTCTCGTGATGCTACAGATATGGCGTCTTGCTGACATGCTGTTTCACTAGCTCGTTGATTTTGAGGCATATCCTTGTCTGTAACGTCCCCGCCTGGTACTGTAGTGGCCCGAGAGGAGTCTGGGACCTGCTGACCCGACGAACGCACATCTGCACCAACAGGCGTTTGACTTTGACACGTATGAACATTCACGGGCTGTGCGGTTTGGAGTGAATCTGTAAGTGAGGTTGTCTGCATCCTGGCCAGACAGTGTGATAACTCCAGATTCCCTGTCCCCTCAGATTCAGGACTCTCTGAGTCCATTGATTTTGTACTGCCAGTATGAAAACTGGATTCCTTAGCATTCGCAGGTCCAGAAGACTCCACTGACTGACTGCTGTCAGGTTTCAGTGAAAGTGGATCAACATCCAGAATGATGGTGTAAACCTTTGCAGGTTCAGGTCTACTTTGGTTGTCATTCGTGGAGTGTGAAGCGCTGGAGTCGCCGGGCGAATCTGAATCTGGTCTCGGTGTATAAAAATCCACTTCTGACTTACAGGTTTCTGCAGTATGTGGTACTGAAGTCTGTGACTGTTCACTTTCTCCCCCTGTATTTTCATGTCTATGGCTCAACTTCAGATCAGTGTCTAAGATGATGGTGGCCACCTTCTTGGGAGTGCTCGTACGATCACAGCTTTTGGCCCTGTGCTGGCCTGCTGTAACATCAGCACTGTCTGTGGTCTCTTTGGCGTTGAGAAGTCCCTCTTCTTTCTCAAAAGTCTGTTTATGCTGTAAAGTCGGCAAAGGACATTTTGATAAATTCTGCTGAGAGACAAAATCTGCAGAATCCAGCGCTGGTCCCTGAATGGCTGTGGAAGGACTGGCATCCAGTACAACGGTGAGGGCGGGCTTGGGAACGTCAAGGTTGTGCAGCGCATCAGAGGGAGCAGGATAATGACCTCTGGTCTTCACTGTACCTGTAACAGTGTGATCCTCATATTCTGCCCAATCTTTCCCTCCAGATGTGGGCTGAGGAGCACAGATGGATGAAGGCATCTCAGCAGCTTCACTTTCACTGTCTGTTTTAGGGGTGATTTGGCTATCTCCAACGTTCTCGCAGATGTCCACATTTCTGTCGGCCATCTGCATAAGATTGTTAGCACAAATCTAATGTCAAACAAATTCCCATGTGCTGGGAACATTTTAGTAGCTTTAGATGAGGTGAGCAGAGCTATGTAGAATTCTGCCTGCATGTTATCAGAATGGGCAGTCTAAGCACCCTCACCTCAACCTGGAGACGCAGGATCTAAGTTCATCATGCAGAGTAACTGCAATACACTGACATTTATTTCACGCTTCTGAGATTGCCATGGTAACAGACTCATTGCCAGTCACCATCATTAGCATATGTGAGGTAAGGTCAGCAAATAAACTCTGTGACTGCTGAGCCAACCGACGAACAAAATTAACAGGAAAAATAAGGTTTTAAAAACATAAAGCCCTAAATACAGTTGCTTATAAAGACCTAGCTCATAACTACCCTTCACATTTGGACTGACCATGTTAGTAGAATGAAATGTAAACAAAAAGATCTGGCAAGTAATTGAGTGGATTTTCAGTGAAATGAGGAAATCGGGTGACTAAAATGCTATGGATGTGTCAAATTTTGATCCTTGAGTTTTTATTCATATTAAATGACGACAAAAAAGGGCAGGTTGTGTGTTTGTGCCAGACCTGCTACAGCAGTGTTTGAGTTACTGCTTTAAAAACAGAGTCTGTCTTATACTGCTTATACTGTTTTAACCTGTACTATGTCCACACATCCTCCAGATCTCCACTCCGCTCCCTTTCTAGCTTGAGGCTAGGGTTAGGGTTAGGTCTAGGGTTAGGGTTATTTCTAGGGTTAGGGTTAGGTCTAGGGTTAGGGTTATGGTTAGGTCTAGGGTTAGGGTTATGGTTAGGTCTAGGGTTAGGGTTAGGTCTAGGGTTAGGTCTAGGTCTAGGGTTAGGGTTATGGTTATGGTTAGGTCTAGGGTTAGGGTTAGGTCTAGGTCTAGGGTTAGGGTTATGGTTAGGTCTAGGGTTAGGGTTATGGTTAGGTCTAGGGTTAGACCTGACCGGAGCTTAACTGCTTACCTCAGATCTGCCTCCTCCAGCCCTCTGCTGGTCGTGTAGGGCCTCCTTCAGCACTGCGTTCTGTCTGTGGAGAGTGTGGATGAGCTGAGACAGGGCCGTCTGGCCCTTTGGAGTGCAGCTTGGCAGCAGTATGGAAGCCAACGCCTCAACCTCCTGTAGATCCCTGGGCTCCTGATCCACACTCTGCAAAAACACCAGCAGATCTAAGTCATGCTGCAAACGACATCATCGCGCATGCACGGACATGTGTGTGTGTGTGTGTGTGCAACTAAAACGTGTGTGTGTGTGTGTGTGTCTGTGTGTGAGACGCTAGCTCAGGACCTACGCGTGTGCTTTGTTCTAGGGCCTGCTGGATTACAGCATGCACAAGCCTCACTTGTTCTGCAGCCCCAGAGGGCTCGTGCGGTGCGGACATCTGCAGCCTGGTCAGTGTTTCCCCGCACTGCTGTAGCCTGCAGTGGCAGAGCTCTTCTGTCCCAGCGCTCTGCTCCAGCGCCACACACACATCCTGCACACGCACGGAACAAAACGCCCATGTGATCTTACATTAATCCAGCTCCTGAACGTTGCGTGCGCCTTACAGACTGGAATCTATTTAAACAGATGTAAGAAATTGAAAATGTTATGCATTGGCAGTAAAGTCCACCCAGAAGAGCTCACAGCGAGTTGTTTGAGCAGGTGGGCGGTTCTGTTCTCCAGGGTGACCCAGGACTGTTCAGTGCAGCTTGGCTTGTGTATGACATCGGCACGCTCCCTCATCTGGACTCGCAGTGCTGCCACCTCACCGTCCACGGTCCTGGCCGTCTCCAGGATGGCCCGGGTCTGCTCCAGGGCGCCGCGCCTCTCAGCCAGCCCAGGCCAGGGGAAGAGCACCGGCAGACGTGCTGTCTGCTCCAACAGCTGGTGGAGCTTGTCCTCCACCTGCTGCCTCAGGCAGGGACAGGACGGGGGACGCTCCATGACACCCTGCAGGGTTCTGACACGTGGAGGGGGCGGGGACCATACATGAAGTCTGAACTGGGATGTGTGAACTGAGCATTATGGATTGTGATCAGATTTGAAGTAAAATGCACTGGATATCAGAGAGCAGGTAAAAAATGTGATGCAATTTATAGATGAGTTAAATGTTATAAATGCCTTGTACAAGTATTCAGCCCCCTTAAATGGCAATTTGAAATTCGAGTGAATTACAAATGATCCTTTGATATTCTGTGATGAAAACGACTAAATGGAAATTACTGTTTGTCTGCATATTTAGTGCTGCGGACGTTTCCACAGATGAAAGTTACTGCCCTAACGAGGACACAGTCGGCTTAAAATTGGCCTTATTGCTACTTATGAATCATTCAAGAATTGAACTGATCAGAGGCCAGCGATCACTTTGAAGAAACTACAGTGTTCAGTGGCTGAGACGGGATGGAAGATGCACTAGTTAACAAAATCAAGAGCCATGAACACAACAGGCCTGTAAGGCAGGTTAGAAAGAAGCCATTCATGAGAAAACGCAGGTCTAAGCATGTCTGGAGTTTGCCAGAAAACATCAGTAACCTTAGCTAAAATGTGGGACTAGGGTTTGCTGCAAAAGTTGGCACTATAAAGTTCTAATCTGACGGGGGGACGAATCATTTTTCTTTTAAAAATGGTTTTCTACCAACTTCACATCTGGTGTTCACTGTGTAGTACAGGTCATGTTAGCGTCGTGCTAATGCACCACACTGTACATACCTGTGCAGCTCGAGTGCCGACTGCAACATAGATCCCCACCGCTCCTCTACATCGTTAAGTGTGTGACGGATGCCCTTTCTGTCTGTCTCCTCGAGGCTGCGTCTGTGGAGTAGCTCCTGACCTTTGACCTTGAGTTCCTCCAACCTTCTGTCCCCCTCAGCCTTCTGATTCAGCACCACCTGACCGGTACACAAACACGTGTTTCACACAGATCTTAATTTAGGTGACTGGCAGAGAACGTAAGAGCTGAAACAATTCTGAAACAATCTTAAAATTAAATTTTGACTTGAATGTGTTGGTGATAATGGTGAATCGCTCAGCACAATGCGGTGACAGAGTTGCGGATAGCTGCAGACATACTGGCTGATAAATTCAAAATCAGTCAGAGCAGTAATGTAACAGAAAACTAAACGCATAAAGGCTAAGATGCCATTTACAGACTAATCCCAAGCAGCTTGGCACATGTTCAACCTTTGCAGTCCAATTTCATCTTTTGTGCTAAATTGGCCATTTTGGCCTATTCCTGAGGAAAAAAATCCAATATGTCTTGAAGATATTTTCAGCAGTTTAAAACTTTTCTTCAATTTCTTTTTGTTCCTAGTTTTGACTGGTGGCATAAATCCTGGATGTGCGAAGCATAGCTTAGATATTTCTCTCACCTGCAGTCCCTTCAGTCTCTCCACGGTGCTATCTGGGCTTTTCTGAGTGCCAGGATCCAGAGCGTCGACCTGCCGCTGCAGTTCACCGAGCCAAAGCCCAGTGTCTTCAGCCAGGCCACAGAAGCCCTGCAGCTCCTCAAACGGCTCATGGTGGTCTGGGGTGTCCTGGTGTGGTGGTGCCGGGGGGTGAGCCTTCCTGGATTCAGGTGTCTTGGGTGCAGGATCTTGACTGTGAACTGCGGAGTCCTGCGCAGGGTGATCCTCTGCCTCTAGGACTTGATCACCTTTGACTTGATCGCCTCCGACTTGATCGCCTCCGACTTGATCAGCTTGATCACCTTTGGCTTGGTGCGGCTTACACAGGCCTTCTGCCTGATCCCTTCTCAGCACGATCACCTTCTCGGCAGAGCGGACGCTGTCCTGAAGCTGGGCTCCAAGCTCGGCCAGGGTGAGCAGGCTCTCCCGACGTGCCACGCTGGCCAGCAGGTCCACTTGCTGCAGCAACGTCCACCCGCACACATTCTGCCTGCAGCCGCTCGGATAAACGCTAAAGGAGAAAACAACCCCTCAAGAGTGACCCGCGCACTGCAAGAACATTAAATCACGCCCCCCATTACATTTACATTTACATTTACGGCATTTAGCAGACGTGTGTACGGAGGACAGACACTCTGCCATCCGCTCTGCCACCTGGACCTTGGCAGCTTCCAGCTCCCTGAAGACGTCGCTTGCTTCTGAGAAGAGCTCCTTCACCTCCGCCATCCTCTTCCTTAGCTGGCTCTCAGTCACCTACAACATGTGCACATGTTGACACAAAAAATGTGGGAAATGTGCCCCTTGCGTGTGTGTGGATCTTGCGTGTTTTGCCCACTCTCACTGAGCAGACCCCTAGGTCCCAGCCCTGACCCCAGCCCTGACCCCAGCCCTGACCCCAACCCTGACCCCAGCCCTGACCCCATCCCTGACCCCATCCCTGACCCCAGACCCACCCCCAGCCCTGACCCCATGACCCCATCCCTGACCCCAGACCCAGCAGACTCACCTGCAGTTCCAGTGGGGGCTCCGTGACCTGCAGCAGCTGTGGGATCTCAGCAGACCTGCGGTGAAAACGCTCCACTTTTTCCTCCTGGCCCCTCAGCTCCTCCTGTAGGAATGATGTACGGTGAGGCGGGACCAGGACACTGCAGGCTGCAGCAGTGTGGATGACATCTGACCCTGACCACACTCAAGTCCAGCCGAGTACAATATTCCATGTAACTGACCAGCCAATGGCGCATTAAAATTTCAGTATTCAAACTTACAGTCCCTCCCCCACCAGCTGCCCACAGGCGACCTCACACTGACCTCCCCTCTCCTCCCCTCCCCTCCCCTCCTCTCCTCCCCTCCCCTCTCCTCTCCTCCTCTCTGACTGTGTCCAAAGGCCTAACCCATAACCCTGTAAACATGACAAAATACAGCCCCAAGCCTCCTGCCCGTGGACCCGGCAATGGCTGAGAAGCACCTCAAATTTACCTCCATAGCGGCGACGTCCTGTTCGGTGTGAAAGGGGCATGACTGGGCGAACGCCACCAGCTTCAAAGAGCTCCAGGTCTCCACCTCATTTGCCAGGAACAGCAGCTGATCCCACAGGAACAGCCCAACCTGCAGGCCGTCTAGACAACAGTCTGTCTTCTCGCTCACCTGAGGTAGAAGTGTCAGGGAACATCGCTCACATGCAGTGCACAGCGTAATGTAGGTAGTGTTGGAGAAGGTATGGATCTCTCAGAATGTAGGGGTGTTGATATGAGGTGCTTCTGTGTGTGTGTGTGGGGGTGTTTCATACATCCAGCCAGCGGTCCATGAATTCATCAGCTTCGCTCTCAAACGGAGAATCGGGGCAGTCAGGGAGTTTCCTGATCTGACACTGCAGCTGTCTGCACATGGTGCGGAATTCCTCCATCACATCCCCGAGAGAGGCCAGCTCCACCTTCACACTGCTCACCTGGACACCAGGGCAAACGTGTACACACACATACACACACACATACACACACACACACACACACACACACACACACACACATATACACACACATATACACACACACACACACACATACACACACATATACACACACACACACACACACACACACACACACACACACACACACACACACACACACACACACACACACACACACACACACACACACACACACACACACACACACACACACACCCCACATGTATAATAACATCATTCATTGCTGTAATTATTGTACACTTCATTTCTGTACCTCTATATTTTATTTAATCTATTATTCTTGCTTATTGTATTTTTGTTTTTTTATCTTCTATCTGGCATTCTTGGCAAGGCGCAAAGTAAGAATTTCATTGTACTTGGAAACCTGTTTCCTACTGTGCTAATGACAATGAACTCTTTGAATCGTGAATCTCTGTGCAAAAGCATATTTGGGAGATAAAGAGGCTAATGCTGCCCTCTGCTGGCCGTGAACTGGGATAACAGTGCATGTGGCCCATGCCCTACCCTGTTGCACAGGGCCTGAAGGTTCTCCTTGCCCATGTAAGAGGCCCTCTCGCCCATGGTCTGCTCAGCCCGCTGCAGGGTGCCGCCCAGGTGGTTGCGGCAGGTCTGAAACCTCCTCAGGAGCTCCGCCAGGGCCTGGAACTCCTCACGGCTGGAAACACAACAGGGCAGGCGTTCAAGCGTTGCCCCCGGGCTGCCTGCTGTCGTCTCGCCCCCCTACAACACCCGACGGCCACGCCGGCCACGATGCTCTCACCTTTCGGCGGCTGCTAGCCGAGTTTCCTCCCACTGCGCCTCCAGCTCCGCGGCATCCGACGAGCCGGTCCGGGCCGAGGCGTCGTGCAGGCTCTGGATGTCGCAGCGCAGAGAGGTCAGCTTACTCTCCACATCTGCCAAGCAGCGCAATCTAGAAGAGCAGGAGAGAAGGAACAGACGAATCAGCATCAGGAGCCATGAACAGAATGTAGAAAACCACCAAGACAATGACTAAGTGAGAAATGCCAAACGTCTGTGAGTGCCACAGAGGGCGTGTGTCTTTGGCTGTGTGCGAAACAGCCTACTACATACTACATACTACCGGCGTACTGCTTGGGCCCCAAATCAGTATGCAGTATGCAGTATGCAGTATGCGAATAAAAAGAATTTTTCCAGTATGCGAAACATCCCCGGATGACATACTACTTCCGCAAAATATTCGCGAACAGAGCTATCTTGGTGGTGTACTGCATCCCATCATGCAACGCTACGTTCACGTGACCCCGTAGTATGCTTTGCTTTTGTCGCATACTGGAAACTGTACTGCATACTACTATGAGGACCAGTATGCAGTATCCAGTATATACTGAGTGCAGTATGCAGTATGCAGTATGTAGTCTTTGTCTTCTCCTGTCTCACCTGGTCTGCAGGGCGGGTAGTGTAGCCTCCTTCAGGCTCTGCTTCTCCAGAACTCCCTGCACCTCCCTCAGCGTGGCCTGCAGAGCACTGGTCCTTCTCTTCAGCATCCTCTCCGTCTGCCCCGCCCCCTCTCCTCCCAGAGCTCCTCCCCGCCCCGGACGCTCCGACCCCACCGCGCGCTTGCTCAGTGCCGACACCAGATCCTGGCAGCTGGCCGGCCTGGAGTCCATACTGATGGTCATCGCCGCGTCCGCGAGCAGCCGGTCCAACCGCACAGCCTCCTCCGCGAATCGCCGCAGCCCGACGGTCAGACGAGCGGAGACGGCAGCGTCTGCTCCCCCTGCCGGAGACGTGGCGGCGGACGAGGAAACGTCCCTGTCCAGCTGCTGCAGGGCAGGCAGGTGCTGCTCCAAGGCCTCCAACACAGAGCGCACCCTCCCCAGCCAGAGGCTCAGCTGCTCCAGGCGCCCCACACACCTCTGGAAGACCTGCTGCAGGACGCGTTCCACCTGTAGCTCCGCATCCACGTCGCCTGCGGTGTCAGACGGCTGCCTCTCAGACTCCAGCAGCGACTGCAGGTCCCGTTGAACACGCTCCTCTAGATGCTGGGGAGAAGACGCAGAAGGTACAAAAGCCTCAACAGAGAAGAACGGAGGTCATGAGAGATGTCGGCGAGAATGTGATGTTTGTAAATGGTGTGTGCATAATACATTTCAAAAGAGTTTGTACCTTTATGTCTTCATGTAGAGTTCTGGGGTCAGCAAGTATAAAACCAGTGATGTCGACAGGCTTTTTAACAATCTGGTTTAGCTGATCGGAGATCAGTTTGATATGGCTATCAACTGGTTGTAATAGCTCCAGTGCACTCTCCAGTGGCTTCATCCTAGATCAACAAAACAGGTGTGACAGTGATGCTTTAGCGAGACCGTAGGAAGCAGAGGCAGGGGTGTGTGCGTGTGTGTGTGTGTGTGTGTGTGAGACCTGGTCTGAAGGCTGATCCGCTGTCCTCTCCACTGCTGGAGAAGCTGGCTTCTCTCTGTCTCAACACTGCCGCCCTCTTCCATGTGTCGAGAGCTCTGAAGCTCAAATTCAAACCACAGGGACTCTGTCTGCTGCTGCATGGCCTATTTAAAACACAACCGTCTCGTTAAAAGTCTTTTCAAAGACGCTTTCATTCTAAAATGCTCTGTTCGTTGAAGTCAGTTTGCCAGCCTGCAACAGTATACAGCTTCTGCAGTTACCGGGGAAGAATAAGACCGTTTTAATGATTTCAGAACGGATTGTGAAGGTGTGTTGTGACTACGGTCGTGACTGGAGAGTGAGACTGACCTGGAGCTGGTGCAGGTGGGCCGTCAGGGTGTCCGCCGAGGGGCTGGGGCTGGTGGGGGGTCCAGCACTCACAGCGCCGCCGTTCACCTGCAACTGCTGCTGGAAAGCCGACCGAGCTCTCTCGTAGCTGCGGACGGGACACGCGGCCCTGCGGCTTAGCTAGACTCTCAGGTCTCCGGCTCGCTAACATGCACGCAAAACAGGAAGCGTCCGAGCGCTTCCTGCCGTCGTATGGGCGTGTCAGAGCTTAGCTTCAGGAGTTCCGTTTGAGGTGAACAACACTGTTATGTCTGTATACGTGTACTGAGAAATTCAAGCGGAAGGTGATCTAGTTGTTGTGCCAAAGCGATGTGGGAGTGGATTACCTGCCCTGGGCTTCCTGTCGGGAGGTCTCCTCTTCCTGTCCATGGACAGCGTCAACAACAGTCCTCTCAGCGCTGCGTCTGGTCTCCAGGCTCCTGACCTGTACGATGCCCTGCAGAAGCAACGCGGGAGGAGGCTGGATAATGAGGTCGCTGTTAAACTGTGTGCTGGAGCATGTCCATGTCCTCTTGTAGTGGATTAACTTCACTAAGCTACTATAGAGCTTAAGAAGGGTCACACTCAGCCAATCAGTGATTCCGTTAAATTTGCACTGGATTTTAATAGACACTTACTCAACACCATTCCTGCATTAGAGCAATCAATATATTCCTACAGTGCAGACACAGAGATAAACAAATATATAAACGCATACAGTCATCTTTGTGCAAACACACACACACACACACACACACACACACACACACACACACACCTGGACGTGCAGCTGGCTGAGTGACTGGTCTGCAGGTTGTCCGGCCTCTCTGAGCGGGGTGCTGACCTTTGCTTGCTCCCTCCTGCTAGGAACAGACTCATGTGTGTGAACTCACACACACATCAAGGAGCAGGTTCACTCAGGTCATAAGATGGAGCATATGGAGCACAGGAGCACTGCCAGCAGGCATGGTGATATATGATAGCTTAGGGTAGCATTCAAATCCCCCCCTCTCTCTCTCTCTCTCTCTCTGTCTGTCTGTCTCTCTCTCTCTCTCTCTCTCTCTCTCTCTCTCTCTCTCTCTCTCTCTCTCTCTCTCTCTCTCTCTCTCTCTCTCTCTCTCTCTCTCTCTCTCTCTCTCTCTCTCTCTCTCTCTCTCTCTCTCTCTGTCTGTCTGTCTCTCTCTCTCTGTCTCTCTCTCTCTCCGTCTCTCTCTCTCTGTCTGTCTCTCTCTCTCTCTCTCTCTCCCTCTCCGTCTCTCTCTCTCTCTCTCTGTCTGTCTGTCTCTCTCTCCCTCTCCGTCTCTCTCTCTCTCTCTCTCTGTCTCTCTCTCTCTCTCTCTCTCTCTCTCTCTCTCTCTCTCTCTTTCTCTCTCTCTCTCTCTCCCCCCCTCTCCATATACATGTATGTGTGTGTATATGCTGAGCAGGGTTCCAGTGTTGTATCCCAGCCTTACCCCTGCAGCCTTGGTAATCCCACGGGGCTTCTGGCAGGGCTAACCTGGACGTTCTGCCTCGTCGGGGTGGGTTCAGGGTGGGGGTCGGTCAGGGGCCGCAGCGCCTCGCGGAGCCCACGCAGGGCCTGCAGGTGATCCTCGGGTCGCACGGCGGAGGAACACGCCTGGGGGGAGAGGAAGAGTGGCGTGTGTGTCAGTGCTGCGGCCCCGCCCACAAGCAGGCCCCGCCCACAAACAGGAGACGCTTGGGTTTGGGCGGAGTTAGTCAGTGCAGGTTCGTCTTCAGTGTAAATGACAGTGTGTTGAATACACCTAATGGTTTTTTAAAAGGCAAAGTAAATCATATTATGCAAACAGGCACCTTGACACTAACATGTGAAAGGTTGTCAGTACAGGACAGAAGACTCCTGTTCTGTGGCTATTGTTAAAAAGGAGGTGAAGATCTCCTTACGCGTAATGAGGCTTGCTAACACTAAACTGCTAAGTGATTAGACAGCAAAGCTCATACCACTAGTTCCTTTCTAATTCAGAAGAGGTGTTTACTCCTTACTGCCTGCCCAGACACGTCCAACAGCCTTCAGGGATGAATGCATTCATCTGAAAGACTTCATGATTCAACACAATGAGAATCTCTGGGCACTGGTACAAATCAGTGGTTAGACAAGGGTGGTGTTCCCTTACAACCCTCACAGACTGCATAATTCTGCATATTATCTTTCTATTAGCGCATGAGACTTGAACAAAGTTAAATAAAGGGTTCTCAGTAGGCAGCAGGTTTAAGGGTTCTCAGTAGGCAGCAGGTTTAAGGGTTCTCAGTAGGCAGCATGTTTAAGGGTTCTCTGTAGGCAGCAGGTTTAAGGGTTCTCTGTAGGCAGCAGGTTTAAGGGTTCTCAGTAGGCAGCAGGTTTAAGGTATCTAGAACTGGGACGGTCACGTTGGGAGCTTGTGCACTATGACGTAAAACACTATACAGACAGCTCACTCGGGTTTGGGACAGACCCAGTGAGTGGGTAGAAGGACGTGTGGCATCTTTACTCTCGGCTACAGAGTGCGCGTGTCGGGACAGGTGAGGAGGTGTGGCTTTAAGGTACCTGCCCCGTCCACACCTGCTCTGCAGTGAGGGCTGGTGTTTCTGTGTTGCCCTCCATTGCACCTCAAACGATTTGACTCCTTTCACTTCACATCCCGTGTCAAATCTGCCCTACAGCACCCGACTGACGAACACACAGCCTATGCAGTAACATGTGCAGTCGTAGCATTTAGAGTCGTCTCAGCATCCAGCTTAGAGGGATAAATGATGGTGATGGCAACCAAGGGCTAATGGGAGTTCTGTAGGTTTGTCCCATTCTCTGTGGTTCTATGTGCAACATGTGTGCTCACAGTGTCATTTTACTGAGTTATCTGCAATGGGGAACTCCTGCTTCCTGTCCCTGCTCCCTCTAGTGACCAAGGTGACTTTCATGAATACAATTATACCCAGGTCAGAAAGATGACAGCTATTTGCAAAAAAATGACTCTAAACCAATCTTAACAAGCTCTAAAACTATTTGAACAGATCATTCTAAATCAAATTAGTTCAGGCACCTTAGCATGTGTACTGACAGGTCAGTATCAATGTCACGTGCAACATGCAGATAACCGAGGCAGGTTCTGTGGTGTACCTGCCACTGGGCCCGGACAGACAGAGACAGGCGCTCCATGTCTCTCAGCTGGGCCTTAGAGCAGAAAGCTCCTGCACCCTCCACAGCTCCCAGGAACTCCTCCAGCATTGCAGGCTTGAAGTCCTGCAGTGCCCCCTATAGGCAGAATGAAAGATGCATGACAAGGGGTAAGATTCCATCTGGTTGGTCGACTTTCAGCTCAATCACTCTCAAGACAAAAGCTATGTAATATTAACTCAAAAAATCTAATTACAGATATAAGCATTAAATGCCTATGGACTAGGACGTAGTTCTTGGAACTACAAGAAGGTCAAAAGCAAAAAAGAATATGAATGAAAGCAGATTCACCTGCTTCTTCCTAACTTGCTCTTCTGACATGTCCCTGCTGCTGAAGGCGGTTATGACCTCATCTATATGCTCAAGCAGATGGCGATGGGCCTTGTCCATCCTGCTCCTAGCCATGGCCTGCGCTCTGGAATACATTTCGGTCTGCGCGGGACTGCGGGGTGTGCTAGAAGTCTTGCCCATGTCCCGCTGCCTCTGGGGTGAGCCTGGGCCGAGAGTCTTTGGCTGGATCTGGGTTTGGTGCGCCTTGGCCTGGGTCTGGATCTGGGTTTGGTGCGCCTTGGCCTGGGTCTGGATCTGGGTTTGGTGCGCCTTGGCCTGGGTCTTGTCGAGTGGTAGGGAGGACTCGAGGGACAAATGATCCTTGGATACGTGATCCTTGGCTACACGTCTGTGATGCTGGTGTGGACTAGGCACTGTGGTCCGAGGTTTGGTTCTGGATTGAGTATCGGTTTGTTGCTGGTGTGAAGTCATTGAGTGAATGACAGTAGTGCCTGTGTTTTGAGAGATGGAGCTGGAGACCGATGAGCCTGGAGACTGCTGAGGTTTCTCCACTAGGACACAGGTCTCCGTCTGACTCTGAGGTTTCTCCACTGGGACACAGGTCTCCATCTGACTCTCCATCTGACTCTGAGGTTTCTCCACTGGGACACAGGTCTCCATCTGACTCTGAGGTTTCTCCACTGAGCCACAGGTCTCCATCTGACTTTGAGGTTTCTCCACTGGGGCACAGGTCTCCGTCTGACTCTGAGGTTTCTCCACTGGGGCACAGGTCTCCATCTGACTCTGAGGTTTCTCCACTGGGACACAGGTCTCTGACTGACTCTGAGGTTTCTCCACTGGGACACAGGTCTCTGACTGACTCTGAGGTTTCTCCACTGGGACACAGGTCTCCGTCTGACTCTGAGGTTTCTCCACTGGGCCACAGGTCTCTGAGTGACTCTGAGGTTTCTCCACTGAGCCACAGGTCTCCATCTGACTCTGAGGTTTCTCCACTGAGCCACAGGTCTCCATCTGACTCTGAGGTTTCTCCACTGAGCCACAGGTCTCCATCTGACTCTGAGGTTTCTCCACTGAGCCACAGGTCTCCATCTGACTCTGAGGTTTCTCCACTGGGCCACAGGTCTCTGACTGGTCCACTGAGCCACAGGTCTCCGTCTGACTCTGAGGTTTCTCCACTGAGCCACAGGTCTCTGAGTGACTCTCTCCACTGAGCCACAGGTCTCCATCTGACTCTGAGGTTTCTCCACTGAGCCACAGGTCTCCATCTGACTCTGAGGTTTCTCCACTGAGCCACAGGTCTCTGACTGACTCTGGCCTCCCAGGTCCGCACCATGAACTTCCATCTGGGCCTCTTTTCCAGGAAGCAGAGCTGGGGTCTGTTGGAGCTGTAGTTCCTCTGCAACCACCACACCACGATGTTGGAGTTCGGAATCACCCAGAGAGGCTCGGGCTTGGGTGGCAGCTTTGGCTTTCACACGTTTCTCTACCAGACAATATCCACGAGTCTGCTGGCTCTCAAACTGTGTCGGACTATCCTGAGAAAGCTTCTCAGTTTTGGTGAAGATCTGAGCCTCATATTTTTGGAATGTTCCTGTTTGAGGCTCTGGAGTGGTGTATGCACGAACTATGACCTTTGGGGGTGGTTGACCACCTTCTGCCTCTCCCTCACGATTCACATCCATACAGCTAAGCATCCCTGTTATCTCCTAAAAGACAGATGAAAAAGAAAACAAATTTCATGAACACTGAAACAAGGTAGTTTTGAATTCCAGAGGTTTAAAGGGGACCCACTGCTTTACTGGTTTTACTGGTTTCCCCTTCTGTTACTATATAGGTTTTTTCATGCAAACAGAGTGCAGAGTTGGAAAAACCAAAGTACCGTAACCACCGAGTCAGTAACCACCTCCCCAAAACCAGGTTTTTCCAGCTGCCTGAAATGTCTTGTTGAAATTTGTAATTTCCTTTGTTACAAGATGACGTGATCGTGTAACACTTTCCATACTGCCAGTGTAATGGCTTGGCACTCCCGCACATACAGTAGTACAGTAGCAGGGACTGGAGGACAGGAGGCGTTGGCTCACTTTGGGAGCCGTGTCAACGTGTTCTGTGCTATGGGGGCAAATCTCCTATTTATGCTGTACCAAAGTTGGAACAACAAAGAAGTCAGTGGCTGAAGTAAATTTGGTACCGCTGTTCCAGTTATTTTACTGTGCCTGGCTCTTCACACAAGGCTGCTTCAAAACGCATGTGCAGTTCAAACCTGGAGTTTTGTACGTCTTACTCCAAAAACATGGGGCACTTCCAAATTATGTAGCCTGATGAAAAATTCAGGTTCATAACTGTAAGTATTCATTCTCATTGGTGGATTTTGGATGTTCAGAGCAAAAAAGGTAGTGATTTGTTGAGCTATGGGTCACGTTGTGTGACGTTGTCTGTAGCTAAGCCACCATAGACCTAATGCTCAGGGCTAGGCTTCTTGGCTAACCAGACTAACTTGACAACTAATGTTGTTGTGTTATAATGGTTTTGCTAATCAGCTGCTGACCCACGTTTACTTAAAATTGTGTGGAAATATGGAGAGAGTGCAGAGATGGATTTATGATTACAAGCTGTAAGTTGTTACAGTCACAATCCACTGTAGACTTCCACTAACTGGCCAGCTAAGTTTCTAATGCCCCTGGTATTTTTACTCATGTGTTATGCCAAATTCTGCCTGTCTGCAGGGAACTGCATGTCCGTTTATAGGGCCGCAAATATGTGGGAAACCACCAGACACTAATGATTTCTAAAATATTTAAGACACACTGCTCAGGAGAGAAGGGTCTGTCTGCAGAACAGGGGCAGAACATGTAGGGGTGGAGCCATTCTGGCAGCTGACCAATCAGAACAGACTGAGTACATCAGGAGGGGGGGCTTAGACACATGATCTGTAACAGAGCGCTACAGACAGAAGGTGAAAACAATTATGTGTTTTTGGAATAACGAAGCATATAAATCTATTCAAGCAAACCCCAAAATACAATAAAATGAACTCTGAAAACATGAAAAAATATGAAAATACAGTATAAAGGCAGCGTAGGTGCACTAAGCAGCTGTGCTCCGTAGTTACCTGAGAGTGCAGTAGGGCGTCCTTAACTCTGTCCTGTAGGGCGGAGACACGGAGGCAGGGCAGGGAGGAGCCCTTCTGCACGTCTGCCAGCAGAACCTGCAGATCCTGTCCCTCCGCCATCACCTGTCCCTCCAGCTGCAGGCCTCTGGACAGGAGCGTCTGGAGAGCATGAAGCATCCGCTCTGAAATATGCGCCAGCGTCTGCAGAAATGGATTCACTGAAAGGGGCTGGAATGTTAGACTCACTTTGGCTGTGGGGATCGGCCCCTGGTGGCCCCTGTGCTTGTAGATGTCCAGGGCCCTGGTGCTCCAGTTAGTCAGCTCAGCAAGCCTGCCCTCCAGCTGGGACACACCCTTCTGTAGCCTCTCACACACCCGGTCTGCTGTGCTCAGAGCCTGTCTCATCTGCTCACACACACACACACACACACACACACACACACTCCTTAGACACCACTCACACAACACCATCATCATACAAACATGAGTCTCTGAAGGTGAAGACAGCTGTTATCACCTGTGGACGTGTGTGTTTGAGATTCTGCAAAGCCTCCTCACTGAACGCTGGTGACGCAGACAAACAGTCCAAATCCACTTCTGATAACTTCTTCTCCATGTCCTGTCAGAGGTCAGAGGAGAACAAACAGTGACTATGGGGTAGACCCAACACACAGGAGATGCTCTCCAGACTAAAGTTCATGTCCTGCTGAGCTCTGTGTTTGGGGGACGCCGGGTACCTGCAGTCTCTGCCGGTACGAGCGCAGAGCTGAGGAGGAGACGTCCACGGGCTCCTGCAGGACCCTGCCTGCCTCCTGCAGGACCCTGCCTGCCTCCTGCAGGACCCTGCCTGCCTCCTGCAGGACCCTGCCTGCCTCCTGCAGGACCCTGCCTGCCTCCTGCAGGACCCTGCCTGCCTCCTGCAGGACCCTGCCTGCCTCCTGCAGGACCCTGCCTGCCTCCTGCAGGACCCTGCCTGCCTCCTGCAGGACCCTGCCTGCCTCCTGCAGGACCCTGCCTGCCTCCTGCAGGACCCTGAGAGGAACAGGAGCCTGAGGTGTCCTGGGCTGCAGGGGGGCCACCACCTGCACACAGAGGGCCATGAACGCTCCACAAACAGAGTCTACAGACAGGCAGGAGAACACCAGGACGGCACCGTGCACACTCACAAAACTGGTCTTCTTGACGAGCTCCGCCCACTTCATGTTGAGTTTGCTGAGCTCTTCTGTCAGGGATTGGCTGGTGGAGCTGTCTGTCATCTCGATCAGGAAGCTCCCAGTCTCATTCAGCTGGGTGTGCCGGGCGCTCCATTCAGACACACTGCAGGAGGCCTGCTGTGTAACACACAGGCAGGATGAACGTTCAGAACGTCCCACGCCAATAGGAAGTGTTCCAAAGAGAAGATTTCAACATGGTAAACATCTTCTGAGAAATGTTTAAAGCAGACAAATAAGTCCAAAAAAGGTTAAAAGTAACAAATTCCCCACCACCAAGGAAATCCCTGCTTACAAATTCTTTTCCACAAACCTTTATACATATGATGAGTTTGTAGGGCTTGTAACGGTCACTTGCAGACTGCCGGTCAGACCACCACTACTGCATGCATACACCCCCTGGATAAGCTAAACACCCCGGGCGGGCGCCACCGCGGCCCAGGGTCGTACCTCTGCTGACTGGACCTCCTGGGTCAGGATGAGCTGCAGCGAGTGGGAGAGGTTCCTGTAGGACTCCCAGGCGCCCAGCACACGGCCCATACTGTCCCGCATGGCGATGGCCGCCTCTGTGGCCACGCCCACCTCGCCATCCGCCTCCTCCACCTGCCGGCTCACCGCCTGGACGTCCTCCGCTGCCAGGGACACAGAGACGTCAGGATGCCATAGAAGGGAACAATTACAGGGACGAGCTGCTACCCAACAGGTGTGGGGAGTCCCTGACCCAGTGCGGCTTTGCTGGTGTAAGTCTTGGCGGTCTGCTTCAGTTCATGGAGGGCTTCTTTAAGCCTGGACGCCAGGCCTTGCTTGTCGACCGTGTCCTAATGAGGAATGAACACACAAAAAAGTTCACAGATACAAGTAAAACACCAATTCCCCAACTCACACTCAGTCCTGCTTTAAGCGGTCTCGTATGTCTCGCTTCTTTCTCAAGTAAAAAAACAAATCAAAGCCTTCATCACAATCTCATAAAGTGCAGAACATGACTTATGTAGCCCTGCAGGGCGACCTACGTCCCAGTCCTGCAGCTGGGAGAGGACGGATGCCTGAGAGCCGTAGGGTCTTCTCCAGGAGCCCAGCTTGCTCTTCAGACGCTCCAGGAGTTCACAGACATGGTGCCAACGTTCCCGGTACTCCAGCTTGATTCCGTAGTACTTCGCAGTCACTCTGGCGCTGGTGAAACTGGAATTGTAGTTCATTTGAGCGTGTCAAGAATGCAGCCACAAGGGGGTGATTGAGAGGCAGAAGCTCCCATGCTCACCGTCTCTTCAGCTCGTCGAGCTTCTCCACAGGCACCTGGGAGGAGCCGTCCTCCGCCGTGTTGTGGAACAGGTGAAGCGTGTCCAAGTGGCTGCCCATGTCCTCCAGCAAGACCTGGAGGAAACATGGTAACACCACACTGTGTCAACGTGCCAAGGCCTGGAGGGCGTGTCTGAAACGGCGGGCGTGCGAACCTCAAGCTGCTCCTGCTTGCGCCGGGCGTCTCTGGCCGCACTGGCGTGGTCTCCAGCGTCGCTTTGCTCCTCACACAGCACCGCCTCAACGCGCTGAAGCCACTGGGCCAGTGTGGGCAGAGGAGCAGGCAGGACCGCGTCCAGATCAGCTCTGTACTGCCGCAGCTGCAGGGGCAAACGGGGCATTAGCACGCACGAACTCCACACTGCAACACTGGTGCAAGAGCATCAGATACACACAGCTCACACACAGGAGCTCATACACAGGAGCTCACACACAGGAGCTCACAAACAGCTCACACACAGGAGCTCACACACAGCTCACACACAGGAGCTCACACACAGCTCACACACAGCTCACACACAGGAGCTCACACACAGGAGCTCACACACAGGAGCTCATACACAGGAGCTCACAAACAGCTCACACACAGCATACACAGGAGCTCACACACAGCTCACACACAGCTCACACACAGCTCACACACAGCTCACACACAGGAGCTCACACACAGCTCACACACAGGAGCTCACACACAGCTCACACACAGCTCACACACAGGAGCTCACACACAGGAGCTCACACACAGGAGCTCACACACAGGAGCTCACACACAGCTCACACACAGCTCACACACAGCTCACACACAGCTCACACACAGGAGCTCATACACAGGAGCTCACACACAGCTCACACACAGGAGCTCACACACAGCTCACACACAGCTCACACACAGCTCACACACAGGAGCTCATACACACAGGAGCTCACACACAGGAGCTCACACACAGGAGCTCACACACAGCTCACACACAGCTCACACACAGGAGCTCATACACAGGAGCTCACACACAGGAGCTCACACACAGGAGCTCACACACAGGAGCTCACACACAGGAGCTCACACACAGCTCACACACAGCTCACACACAGGAGCTCACACACAGCTCACACACAGCTCACACACAGCTCACACACAGGAGCTCACACACAGGAGCTCACACACAGCTCACACACAGGAGCTCACACACAGGAGCTCACACACAGGAGCTCACACACAGGAGCTCACACACAGCTCACACACAGCTCACACACAGCTCACACACAGGAGCTCATACACAGGAGCTCACACACAGCTCACACACAGCTCACACACAGCTCACACACAGGAGCTCACACACAGCTCACACACAGCTCACACACAGCTCACACACAGGAGCTCACACACAGCTCACACACAGCTCACACACAGCTCACACACAGGAGCTCACACACAGGAGCTCACACACAGGAGCTCATACACAGGAGCTCACAAAGCTCACACACAGCTCACACACAGGAGCTCACACACAGGAGCTCACACACAGCTCACACAGGAGCTCACAAACAGCTCACACACAGCTCACACACAGCTCACACACAGGAGCTCACACACAGGAGCTCACACACAGCTCACACACAGCTCACACACAGCTCACACACAGGAGCTCACACACAGCTCACACACAGGAGCTCACACACAGGAGCTCACACACAGGAGCTCACACAGCTCACACACAGGAGCTCATACACAGGAGCTCACACACAGCTCACACACAGGAGCTCACACACAGGAGCTCACACACACACACAGGAGCTCATACACAGGAGCTCACAAACAGCTCACACACAGGAGCTCAGCTCACACACAGGGAGCTCACAGCACACACAGCTCACACACACACACACACACAGACAGCTCACACACAGCACACACACACACACACAGGAGCTCATACACAGGAGCTCACACACACAGCTCACACACAGCTCACACACACACACACACACAGACAGCTCACACACACAGCTCACACACAGCTCACACACAGCTCACACACAGGAGCTCACACACAGGAGCTCACACACAGGAGCTCACACACAGGAGCTCACACACAGCTCACACACAGCTCACACACAGGAGCTCATACACAGGAGCTCACACACAGCTCACACACAGCTCACACACAGGAGCTCACACACAGCTCACACACAGGAGCTCACACACAGGAGCTCACACACAGGAGCTCACACACAGGAGCTCATACACAGGAGCTCACAAACAGCTCACACACAGGAGCTCACACACAGCTCACACACAGGAGCTCACACACAGCTCACACACAGCTCACACACAGCTCACACACAGGAGCTCACACACAGGAGCTCACACACAGCTCACACACAGGAGCTCACACACACAGGAGCTCACACACAGCTCACACACATGACTCACACACAGAAACTCTCACCGTTCCCTCCATAGTGTCCCACGCCTTCCTGAGATCCAGCTGCTCCTGGCTCAGCTGGGCACAGCGCTTCATTGCACTCAGCATGGGCAGCACAGGTCTCCGCTGCTCACCGAACGACACCGCAAAGGCCTGGAATGCCTGCAGCACATCGCCCGAGTCCCATCAGGGTTTGGGTCAGAAATCACGCAGCGGTGAGGCGGCGAGGCCCGGCGCCTGGCTTACCTGATACCTGGCCGCGTATCCCTCCTCCTCCGCCGAGGACCAGATGTCTAGCAGCTCCTCGTGGGCTCGGTGGAGCCAGCAGGTCATCTCTCTGACCTTCTGGCTGGGTGATGCCTAAGAGCACATCAGGCACTATTACAAAATGACAAAAGGGCTTGGTTGGAAATTGCAGGCCAGTGTTGCATCTGTACCTCGTGCAGCGGGGAAGCCAACACAGCAGGAGTGAAGTGGGTGGGGAGGTTGACAGGAGAGAAGCACGTGGGAGAGAGCAGAGATTGCAGCTACGCCCAGCACACGACAGGACGGGTGAGCCCCACGAACCAGAAATACACATGAAAGCCCCAGGGAACGAGGCCATGAACAAGGAGGTCACGTAAGAGGAAGGAAGTGGGAGAGAGTAAATAAGTCCAGACTCGAGCTTCATATAGGTGAGAGGGAGAGAGTAAATACACCATCTAAGTGGTGAAGGACAAAGTTGAGCTAATATACTGTACGTTAAAACAGACCTGCGGTTTAACAGACACAGTTAAGCTGCTCTCAGGTTACACGGCGCCTGGACGCTGGACTGGACTCTGAACTCTCACCTCGAGCTCGTCCTCTACTGGGAGCTGATCGTTGGAGTACTGGAGGAACTGGGCCACGTAGGTCATGATGGATTTCTCATCTGGCTCGCAAACATCAACGTCTGGGAGACGGAGACGCAAAAAGAGACTGTAACGTCAATTTTGTTAAATGCAAAGGAAAACTGGGCGGACGGTTCGAGGCGGCCTGCCCACCCTCGGGTTCCAGTAGGCGGGTGATGCCCAGCTCCTGCTGGGCTAAGTGGAAAGCCTCCTCCAGGTTCTGCTGGTTACTCCGACCCTCGGCTAAGGAGAGGTCCACCAGGTCTGGCCGCAGGGAGCAGAGGACGGCCTGGAACGCCACGCCGCTCCTCCAGCTCGACGTGAAATCTTTCACCCTGAGTGAGCAGCCCACTCTGTCCGGGGAAGGGGACCGAGGTCAGTGAAGGACAAGAGGACACGAGGACAAAGGTAGAGACGGCTAATGCAGGTCGTTAAAGAGACAATACACTGATATCAAACAGTCACTAAACATGCTGCAGCTTTGATTCTGAGAACGACTTGATTCTGGGAAACCCACTTCTTGCACTGGTCTCGCACCCACAGCAGTAGGGCCTTTTTGGCAGAGAGACGGAAGCGTTTGTGCAGGGGTGACGCCCGGCGGGGGACAGGGCTGCCTCGGGCGGGTGTGCCAGGGGACGAGTCCTGGCTGCAGAGGGACTCCAGAGATGAAGAGCGGGACCCAAACGAGAGTGTGCAGGCCAACTCCTCAATCTGCAGGAGCACACACAGCTTCACATGTCGCATGTCGCTTTTGAATGTCGCCATAGGAACACGGATTGAATGTTATACAGTAAAGGGAAATTTGCTCAGATGTTATTGAAGTGATTTAGAGGAAGAACAGTGTGATCCTTATTATGTAGGTGTGGTAGCGCAAATGTTTTGTGTCCATTACAAAGTCTCGGATTAGACAGGATTAAAGCAGATCTGTGGGGAGGAGAGCAGCAGTTCAGCTGACCTACCCTCACCTACCCTCACCTGACCTCACCTACCCTCACCTACCCACCTACCCTCACCTGACCTCACCTACCCTCACCTACCCTCACCTACCCACCTACCCTCACCTAACCCCACCTACCCTCACCTACTCTCACCTAACCTCACCTAACCTCACCTACCCTCACCTACCCACCTGACCCAGACTACTGAGGGTTCACTCAAAGGACCAATCACAATAAGGCCTTTGATTCGGCAAAATGATCAATTTCAAACAGGGAGTTCCGCACATCCCTGGCGGCCATGACACCTCCACTGCTGAAAAGGTGTTTGAAATCTGAGGTTGAATGTATCAGAAGGAAACTTGACAGTGCCCTAAGGCAGAATTAGATGAGAACGGGTCACATTTATCCAGCTCCTGCCTGCGTTGTATTCAAAATCCTACAGTGTCCGACTTTGACGTGAACCTTACGTGACATCGAAGGATAATGGTCCACATCAAACCCAAGATAATTGATGGCTTCCCCTCTAGAACGTCAGGTATGTTGATGTTTACCAGCTTGATCTATGAAGAAGATATAATAGTTATGATATATAATAACAGGATATGATATAACAACAGGACTTCTGAAGCATGCCGCCTAATTTAGATCACGTAAATCCCACAATAGGCTTCAGAATACTGTAGCAGACTCAGCAGATAAAACACTCAGGACTCACAGATTTATTCTTTAAAAAGTTCAAGGCTCTTTCGATATTTCCCCGCTGCTGGAAAACTCCATGTCCCTTTTCCCGTTTCTGTGAGGACACCAACAAGCTGAACTCAGAGCAGAGCAGTGAACATTCAGTATAATCACCATACGCCACATCTAGCAGACCCTGCTGGGTCCAACACTACACACTAACCATGCTCTGGCCGCTCATGACTTCCAGCAGGTCCAACAATCGAGCTCCATCACGGAGATCCGTAAACAGATCCCGCACTAAGGAGGGAGAGCCCCTCTGGAAAACACAGGTGGGTAATTAGTCATCCATTAGGGGTTAGTAGAGGTCAGCGGAGACACATGACCTGGGACACTGAGGATTCTATGACGGCAACAAGAGGGAATTATTACAAAGCTTTATCCTTGAGATTCACAGATTTTCACTGCTTTGAAATTCTCTCATAATGTTGGATCAGGTTTTAGGTTTTATGAGTTTCTGTTGCAAGATAAGTTGCAAGTTAAATGAACTTAAAAAAATCCCTTTCCATGCTAAAAACAGTACAACATCTGTCACAGGGACAGAATGTTCCATTGCTTAGATGATCAAAACCGAATTAGTGTCACTACTGCACATCATGTCAGCTGAACTTGGGTGTAGTGGAGGAGGCTATCGGCTCAGGTTGCAGCCCGTTAACATGGCCTGCTGGTGGGCTCTATAAATAATCCAGCCCCCTGTCATTTACCTGCCGACAACCAGGCTGTGAGTCAGCGTTTCAGCCAGGATCACTGTTGTTTCATACTGCTGATCCTTTACTCACTTAGTGAAACAAATACTAATCTATGTATAGGAACATAGATGAAACATATATTAAGTATATTAACTGCGTGGGTGCTTTGTAATAAATTATCTTTGGTTACAGGTCCTATGCAAATCTTCAAAACAATATGCAAATCTTCAAAACAATATGCAAATCTTCAAAACAATATGCAAGTCTTCGAAACCACCAGTTCTAGCAGTTCACCAGTCTTCAAAACCACCAGTTCACCAGTGTTCTGGCGAGTCTGCGTGGAGTCTACACTGGGGTTATTTCTAGTTTGACTTTATGAGACCAACTTTATGTGTGCTTGGAGTTCTTCCAGGTTTACCTTGGAAAGCTGAGCATTCATCCAGTTAGTGAAGGTCCTTTTCTGAACCTGCTCCTGCTCCACTGTGAAGGAGAAAAGAAACCAGTGTAGAACGACACGGAGAGAACAAAACCTGCTGATGCATTCAAGGCTGGTGGCCATTAGTGTGAACACGGGAAAAAGAACTGGATTTTTTCTGTATAGTTTCACTAAATCAAGGAAAGCTGTACTCTGGCATTAGGAATAAAAATACATCTATGCAGAAATATGCAGATATCTTGCCAAAGCAGAGCTTTGTGGTTCGCCAGTTCAAAGACCTCAACACTTTGCTCATAGGGGGACTATTTAAGCTCTGAACAGAAAAGGCTGTGGAAACCTTCCGCCATTACCAGCAGTTAGCGACACACGGGCTCAGCCATAAGTTTGACTTTCACAACCGCATGCAGCCATTCTTCATCTCCACCAACACTGCTTCAGTCCGAGCTTACTTCTCCTAGCAACGTCACGTCACTGCACCAAACATCCTCATCTTTGAGTGATTCCCTGGATTCTTGGTTCCTGAGGTGATGCTAACGCTATCTGCCAGTAAAGGGGTGACTCATCTTCAAGGCCACAGTGTGCTCCAGTGGTACAGTAGTGACCTCACTCATCCATATCAACTTCACAACATGCCAAAGACTTTGGTGGGGCATATCACTCCAAAATATGTTAGTTGTTTGAAAAAAGGCATGTGAACTCTCCACTAACTTTCCATTACTACTAAACATTTAAGACATGGGTGCACTGCATTGCCTAAATTGTAAAAGGCCTAAGCATAATCACTCAAAACATTCAGGATGTCTGTTCACGAGCTCTCAGAGGAGCACACAGCAACAAACAGAATGTCAGGAAAGCAACGCCATAATGTCTTACACGGTGTTGGTTGTAAACACCACACTGCCACCTGTATTACAGGTTATCAGCATGGGAGTGTCCTGGCACAAATATAAACTATTGCAAAAGTGCAGGTTATTTTAAAACATTATTTTCTTTTGTGTACGGGATTCCTCTTTTAAACAGTGCTCTGTGATAATTCAAGACAACCCAATACCAGCAACGTTTACAAGAAGACAGCTAGGGCAAACTAGGACACTTCTTTAAATTCTGATGGACAGTAAACTGAATAAACTAAATAAACTAAAATGAAACTAAAAGGTCAAGCTTCCGTTTATGTCTTCGAGCACTTTGAGAATGGCAATAAAAGCTAAAGAAAGAACAAACATTGGATGATGTAACAGACATAATCACTTAAGATGTCAGCGCAGCTAGAGTGGTGACTCAGGATGAGTCTCCTACCATAACTACTGCTGTAGTCATAGCAAACCCAGCCTGGCCCCCCCGCTGCAGGGAGCATGCCTGTCCTGAGCCTGGCCCCCTGGGGCTCGAATTGCCCGGGTCACGAGGACACATGAGAGCAGAAATGACCCCGACGTAATCAAGGTCACAGACAATGCAGAATGAAAACTGGTGGCTGTGTGGACTTGTGCGAGTCACACCACTGTAGTTTGTGCAGTTGGAGGTTTCAAAGAGTGGAGACTTGTTTATGCAATAACATGAAGAATGTTCTTTACTGTACTAGGAAGTGGCCTAATCCACTCCAGACGCATGGCCTACATTCGTTACTTTTCCCTAGTCATGCCTGGAGTCGTCCATACACTTTTAGCTCTGTCTACAGTTCCATTTCCCTGTCAAGTGACACCTAAACTGTTCCTTAGCTAAAAATAGTATGGGGGGGAGAGGGGGGTTGGGAGTGTCTCTCACAGAGATTAGAGAGAGAGAGGGAGAAAGAGAGAGGGAGAGAGAGCGAGGGAGAGAGTGGGAGAGAGAGAGGGGAGAGAGAGAGGGGAGAGAGAGGGGAGAGAGAGGGAGAGAGAGAGAGGGAGAGAGAGAGGGAGAGAGAGAGGGGGAGAGAGAGGGAGAGAGAGAGAGAGAGAGAGAGAGAGAGAGAGAGAGAGAGAGAGAGAGAGAGAGAGAGAGAGAGAGAGAGAGAGGGAGAGAGAGACTCCATGCTTGACGTTATAGTCTGGAAAAATGAAGATTAAAGTTACACTTTACAGTGCTGTATGGCTACATAAGCAACAGTGTTAAATATGTGCCAACAATAACACTATTTTTTCTAACAGGAGCAGTCAAAATGAGATGAAATGACAAGATTGTTGCCAAGTAAAATCAAGCTACACAAGGACGACTTTATAGACGCAGCACACATAGACACACCCTCACGCCGCCTTTGTTGCATGGCTGTGAGTCAGAGTGTTCTCCTCTGAGCACACACACCATGGCTAGGTGAGGTTAGGTTAGGGTAGGTGAGGTTAGGATAGGTGAGGTTATGTTAGCTGAGGCTACATTAAGTTAGGTTTGGCTGTGTTAGGTAAGGCTAATTGAGGTTAGACTAGGTGAGCTGAGGCTAGGTTAGGTGATGTTAGGTGAGGTGATGTTAGGTGATGTGAGGTGATGTTAGGTGAGGTGATGTTAGGTGAGGTGAGGTGATGTTAGGTGATGTGAGGTGATGTTAGGTGAGGTGAGGTGATGTTAGGTGAGGTGATGTTAGGTGAGGTGAGATGATGTTAGGTGATGTGAGGTGATGTTAGGTGAGGTGAGGTGATGTTAGGTGATGTGAGGTGATGTTAGGTGAGGTGAGGTGATGTTAGGTGATGTGAGGTGATGTTAGGTGAGGTGAGGTGATGTTAGGTGAGGTGATGTTAGGTGAGGTCAGGCCCACCAGCCCAGTCTGCCCACCCACACAAGCCTGTCAGACTGAAGCTTTGGCTTCCTTGGATCATCTTCTGCCCCCTGTTTGCTCTCGGACACAAACATGCAGGCTGAACATGCAGGAGCTGCCAGCGCCTGGTGGGGGAGGCAGGGTCCTCACCCTGCAGAAGCATGTGGATGTCGTCGATGTCCAGCGAGGCGACCTCCTGGACCACAGGGGGAGCGTGGGGTTCTCCCCCTGCTGCCATCACTCCACACAGAGGGACACTCAGCCCTGGAGACCCTGCAGCATGCTACACCAGACACTGTGAGGAGGACACAATGGACAAGAATTATTGTCTACGTGTGTGTATATATATATTTATCCCATAGAGCAAACAAATCTACAGCTCCTGAAAACACTGTCCTTCAAGAATAAAGAAAAAAATGGCACAAGAAAAGTGTCTGTGTGTGTGTTTTATCCTATTTTCTTCCTGCTCTTTTAATAATTACCCTTGCTGACTGAACTAGGAAAGTCCCCTCAGAGGCAGCATGGATTAAACTGACATTAATAAACAGCCAGTGTAAAAACTGCCCCTGAGCTCAGGGAGAGGCTAATATCACATATGTGAATCAGTTATTGTGGTGTTTATTCCCTGATGCACATGAGACGCCTTTATTAACAATCAAAATTTGCAAATTATGGAAAACCAAGCAATTTTACATTTAGCCATTATTATTCAGACCTAAACAGAAAGAAAAGTTCAGACTAAGTAAGTAGCACATTAATTGGTCAAAATAATGACGATAAAGAAAGCATCGGTTAATTTTTGCACACCTGCCTAGATGCTTTACATTTAAACAAGGTCACAGATTATTTACCGTATAAATTTCATTCAGTGTGAATGACAACAATGAACAGCGAGGCTACGCACGAAATTAAGGTCGCTTTCGTTAAAGACTATAACTGTGGCTGAAAATGTTCCCAGTCTACATAATGCTTTTGAAATAGAACACAAAAAATGATTGTCTGCCTGATACGAATTTCTGTAATTTAGTAGGTCTATAGTCATAATTGCCGGATTACAGAGAAAGGTTGTTTTCTGAAATAAGAGCATTCAGTGTATTAGAGTTGTGATTGTGTGTAGAGTTGATGCCAGTGCGGGCTCGATGCCAAACTGCAGGGAGGCGTGTGAGCTTACGATATTCTACATAAGTACGATATTCTACATAAGTACGATATTCTATACAACAACGATATTCTATATAAGTACGATATTCAATATAAGTAGCGTTCTAGGATTAGCACAACCCAGATCCTGGATAAGAACTTCTGTCTACTGTATGTTTCCAGAGAATGAAGAAACTCAGAATTTACAGTAGATTAGACAAGTCTATGTGGTTAGATATACACTATGCTAGATACACTCTGAGTGACCCCTTTGTGTAACACGCAAAAATGCGCGCACACACACACACGTGTCTGAGAGAGAGCGAAACTGAAAATGTAACACAAAGCATTGAAAGGGCCAACGTGAGCTGAAAACAAACCAGCAGCATCAATAGCTACTTTCACATAGACGTTATGCAGTTATACTAATTCTTCTAGCAACAGCAACTTATTTCCACTTACACACACACACACACACACCTGCTGTGGTGTGAGATTTAAAAAGCCAAGCAATGCCAAACCATGATGGAACAGACCTAGTGGATACCTCAGGTTCACCAGGCCTGCAGCAGTGCCAGCACAGTGACTTCAGAGGGGAAAAAATTTTTAGGACACACTGAGTCCCCATAACCTACAGTTCATGCACACAAAGGGGGGAGAGAGAGAGAGAGAGAGAGAGAGAGAGAGACAGAGAGAGACAGAGAGAAGACAGAGAGAGAAAGAGAGAGACAGACCGACCTGTAAGGAATCTGTGGGGTCTGAAAATAGGTTGCCTGTGTGTGTGTGTGTGTATGCGTGTGTGCACATTTTGTTAATAATCCGGATCACCTTTACCAGTGTACACTGCACAAATGGCAAAATTAAAATACATACGTTCTAATGCTACATTTTAAGATTGGTGTTTTAAGAGGCCGTACAGAGTTGCCAATCTTTGCTGAGGTGGAAAAATCATATCAATTGATTCTGTGGTACAACCAAATTTGAGGTCAAGACGAAGTCATTAATGTATCAGTAACATGTACAAGACACGCACAGAGGCCCAGTCAGCAGTGAGCTGAACCTCACAGTGTCTAATCAGCACCCAACAGGCTATTAGGACTGTTTCAACACAATGGAAACATGGTAACGTATCTTAAATTGATCTCGTCACTCATTCTCCCTCTGAGTGTGACTGTATCTAGTCACTGTTCTCAGTGAAGCCGTATGGAGATGCATTATTATGTGCAGGACACAGGTTTCTCCTGCGTTATTATGTGCAGGACACAGGTTCCTCCTGCGTTATTATGTGAAGGACACAGGTTCCTCCTGCGTTATTATGTGAAGGACACAGGTTCCTCCTGCGTTATTATGTGAAGGACACAGGTTCCTCCTGCGTTATTATGTGAAGGACACAGGTTCCTCCTCCTCACTGTAGATGAAACATCGTAACGTGGTGTCACACATGGACACATGCTGTGCAGCTTCTATTGTGGCCTGTGCATTTATCACGCTCTATAACATGATTATAATAGTATGTGGAATACCAGTAAGAGACCGTCTCTGTCCACAGTCTCTGCCCAAGCAAGATTAGACAAAGTTTTGGAAGGGCTGATTCTCATGCTTCAAAAGAAACACATTTATCATTCGAGCTACTAGCCTGAGCCTATTTCATATACTCATTAAACCTGTAGAGGCAGACACAGATTCAGTAGATTGCACAATACTTTCTGCCTCTAGATACTTTTATTTTTCAATGTTTTTCAAGGACTTAAAGAATATTGTTGAAACATCCCATGGACTATTTAACTAGACAATGAATGGCTCATCTTGTTCAGACTCTGAACTCTTGGGATCTGCGAACACCACTTGTGCACAAGAATCAAAATCCCCCAAAAGCACACGAACCCGCTCGCGCAGACAACTTCTTACAGAACACGTGCGAAACCTGTGCTTGTCTGGTTCTAAAGCGTTCATATGAAAACTGAACTGAACGTGCCAATCAGGGTTTGGTTAAATACCGTACATGCATCCGTATTTACGCAAAAGTAGAAAGTGTCCACACTGGTTGCGTTGGTTTACTCATAAACTGATACATGTAATAAACACTAACATATAGAATGTCACTCCAAACAGCGCAGCAGACAAACGTGAAGAAACAATACAGTACACCTGCACCCCGACCTGTGTTTTGCAGTCCAGTACAGCTTTTCAAACAAACTAAACGTTTGTGTTTAATTTATGAATGAATTAAAACCCGAGTTTGGGCTAGGAAGGTCTGTAAACCTCGCGCGGTTCGTAACATGCCCAAAACTCTCTAACTTTGGACGTCATCAGAACTTGCTTTTTAGAAAATAGTGACAAGGGCAGCACATATACAGAAAGAAATTAACTTTCGCATAGTCTACTTACATAAAATGTTGTTGTTGAGGAACGTTCGGGAAAAGTTATTTTCGAATTCCTTAACAGTCGTGAGTGACTCAGACGAGCACAACCTTGCGCTGACAGCGATGCCTCGAGCGCGGAGGTAGTGACTGCGTTTCAAACACAACTCCACCCACCGTACGTATGTGAGTCTTTACCGGGGCTCCCGTACGTTGTTGTAACGAGCAATACGCGCGTCCTCGGTCAGCAAATACATTTAGGAAATAGAGGATTAGAGGAGTATTAAATCTCGAGTTTAAAAAGTATATGTTTTCCTAACTTTGCTATCTAGATCAAAGTCTAGATCCAGGAGGCTTCACACATGCGTAACTAGGACACGCTTAAAGAGAACAAATAAATGCTAGTTACAGTAACAGATATGTAAAATATTGATCTGTATCTGATAGTATTTTGACATGATCAATTGCTGTACTAATGGAGAGATGACAGGGAAAGGAACCTACAGACCAGAAAATGTCCACTAGAGGGCAGTAGAGGCTAAACGTTATGCGTCATTCATTTTACATCCGGGACAGTAGGAGGCAGTAACGAGTTTCTCAAGTTTCAGTCACAATTAAACAAGTCCAGAACTTCAGTGAGGAGTTGGAATCGTAACTTTTACCTATTTGTACTGTTCGAGCTTCAGGTTTCTACAAGTTTATATACCCTACATATTTCCACGTCTAACGGTAGGCCAACTTTCTCCAGTTTTAATTTAAAATCCTTTTGTACACCATAATGTCTTTTTGACCAAGTTCGGCGAAGCGATTTGTTTGCAAAAGTCTGTCGAAGAGCAGAGGTAGCTGTGGATAGGGAACGTGAACGCGCATTTGTAACGACGCTCCTGCTCACTGACCGCACAGGGTCCATGGAGTTTCCAATGCTGCCGCCTCATGACGGAACCATTTTGTCGGTGGTGGACATGCACACTGCAGGAGAGCCGCTACGCATCGTCATCACGGGCTATCCGGACGTTACCGGGGACACCGTCCTTGCCAAACGGCGTTACGCACGAGAGCATCTTGACCACCTTCGCAAAGTCCTAATGCTGGAGCCCCGTGGCCACGGCGACATGTACGGAGCCTTACTGGTGCAGAGTGAGATGGCTGAAGCGGACCTCGGGGTTCTGTTCATGCACACCGAGGGATATAGCACCATGTGCGGCCACGCCGTCATCGCGCTCGGACGCTTCGCTGTCGACTATGGGCTGGTGAAGACACCGACCTCACCAGAAACCCGCATAAACATTCACTGTCCGTGCGGCTTGGTGAAGGCGTTTGTGGAGTATTCCAACGGCAAAACAGGAGCAGTCAGATTCCACAGTGTCCCAGCGTTTGCTTTTGCAACAGGTGAAAAGACCTCTGGGGGTGTATTTTACATTAAGATTATTATTTTATCATCAAGAGAGAGACAAATTATCCTACCAAGTGACCAATTCCTGTTTAGTCTATTCTGGTAGTCACAGCCTTAATGAGTTTAAAGGGTGGTGTTGTTCCCTGTGATCTTTATAGATGTGAAAGTATCTGTGCCTGGATATGGTGAAGTCATAGTGGACATAAGCTACGGGGGAGCTCTGTACGCTGTCGTGAATGCTGAACGGTTTGGGATGGATGTCACCAAGTCCAGAAGCAGAGATCTGGTGGAGGTGGCTACCGCAGTGACTAAGGCAGTTAAATCTCAGGTGCAGCAACAGCTTAACCAGCTCCTACAGTCATCCGGATACACAAACCATCGCTTGTTTGTGACCGGTGAACATCTTCAAAGTCCGGCACTCTAATAAGTCCAGTAATCTGTGGTGCTTCTGGCAGGTGAAGCTGCACCACCCCGTTAGTGAAGATCTGGCATTCCTGTACGGCACTATCCTCACTGACGGCAGCGACGCCTTCGCTGATGACCCCACGGCAAATGTGTGCGTGTTTGCTGATGCTCAGGTGAGACGTGCACGTCATCACAGCCTCAGTATTGTCTCCTGTTTACAAAACAAACAAACAAACAAAAATAACACACATTTGGAACATTCCATCCTAAATCCCATTTCAGGGTTTCTAATCTGTCCAGTTGATTGTTACCTTGATTTAAAGGTTGCTAAGATGGACATTTTGTTTATTTAGTGATGGATCCATGTTCTAGTACATGATTTAATGTGTGTGTGAGGGAGGGGTATAAAGATGTGTGTGTGGGGTATAAAGGTGTGTGTGTCTCAGACTCTGCGAGTCCTTTTCTGTGCACAAGAAAGTTCTTGTGTGTGTTCCTTCTGATCAACACCTTTACTTGTAATAAACCTTTAAATCTTCATTGAGTCCTCAGGTGTGATTAATCTCTAGAAATTCCAGCGTGTGTGTGTGTGTGTGTGTGTGTCCCCTCAGGTGGACAGGAGCCCCACTGGGTCTGGTGTGACTGCACGCATTGCACTGCAGTATCACAAAGGTCTGATCCAACTAGACCAGACCAGGAGCTTCTGCAGCGGAACCACAGGGTCTGTGTTTACAGGCAGAGCAATTAAGGTGCTCCGCAGCACAACGCAAACATTCCACATACACACACTCACAACCTAGAAACTCCCTTACGCAATTCATTTGTCCAGCACACCTGTGAATAATGGCTACCTGGATGGATGAGCATAGATCCATGTACAGTGTGCGCCACACCCTCATCAAAGTGGACCCACCTGTGTTTGAAGGAAACCATGTGTGGGGACTTCAAGGCGGTGGTGGTGGAGGTCGCAGGTCATGCTTACTACAGTGGAGCGGCCTGCTTCACTCAGGAGGACCAGGACCCCCTTCAGAGCGGCTTCCTCCTACGATAAACCTCGGGCCAGGAGGGGCGTCAAGGAAAATCTGAGTGTTTACAGTGTTTTATCACAACTAATGGGTCCACTCAGCACATCTGGTCAATATAGGCGTCGCAGAAAATGAGTTTGAAGTCAGAAGTCGTAACATTTAAATAAATTACCTGTTATAAAGTACATTTGTACTCATACATGTAACAAAAAGTCGTTTGCATCTCTTAAGAGTTGCTGTAGCTTTGATTATATTTAGCTTGAACGTCAGTTACAGTATATTTTACAGTGTTAGACCTCTTGATCAGTTAAGAAGAGAATTTTAAGCCAGTTTGAGTAAGGTAGGTTTAATCTAGAAACTACCAAGTTTCATTTCAAAACTGTGAATTCAGATGCAGTGTAGTGGTCTTCAGTAGTCAAAGAGATTTTTTTAAGCATGTTACAGTATTTGGTAAGCAGCTCGTTTGTTTTAGACAATTACACATTTTTACCGCTAGGGTGCACTGTACGCTCATAATATAAATCGCATCCCACATTCCATTGGCACATTTACTGCTTAGCAGTCCATTTTAATTATGGGACATTAGTCACACCATTTACAGTTACACTTTAAATCACCGCTAGGCCTTATGGCATTAAAAACCACAACAGAAAATAATGCATTTTCTCCAATTTATTCACCTTTAGATCCATCTTACAATGGAAGGCGTTTTTAAATTACAAAAAACAAACAATGGAGGCATCTCGCATTGTAAAAGGAAACTTTGTCACGACATAAAACTAAACCGTGGATTAAAAAGATCAGAGCGACAACGAGGGAGAAGCTGTGTGAGAAAGTATTGCATCGGTTTCCATTATTCTTTTTAAATAAGTCTACATGTAACAGAACAACCCTGACAAAACATCCCAGCAACATGAACGCACAGTGTCTGTACAGCTGACCACCCACAATGCTTCACTCCGGCTGCGCCCAAAACGTAGCTTCATTTCGTCGGCCAGCCCGTCTTGGACATACAATGCAATTGCGTATAAAGCTGTAATAAGCAACCTGGTTACTGTTATTAATACTCGATAAAAGCTCTCTATATAAAAATGGTCCTTAAAAGTGGGGGGAAAAAAGTTTGTGTAGCTGCTTCACAAGTGTTGAATTTTATAGGGCCAGTTTTATTCTGAACCAGATTAGAATGTTGCTAGCTGCGTTTCTGGGGCTAAAGTTAATCCTGGAGAAGCTCAGATGGAAATGTACTGGGGGGGGGGGGGTGGTAATAGATGGATTACTATGAATCCGTACAGTTTGGACTTCTGCATGCCATACCTTGGAGAGCAGGCTAATGAGTAAATTGTGCTTTGGTGTTCATTACTTGTTGTGTGTGTAAAGATGGGAGAGCAAGACAGTGTACCTCAGCTCTGCATCGTTAGGTCAAATCCAGATTTGACTAGTTTTCATTTGTTTCGAGTCGGTAATCTTGGTACACCAGCACCAAGGTAACATCTAATCCACTCAAAGAAACTAACAAATACATGAGGTTATTTTGGCAGCCATAGACTCCAGTCTCTTCACTTCACTTTGTTTTCTCTGTCTGCCAAAGTCAGTGGTGGAGCAGACCTTCCCTCCAGGGACGAGTTCTGTCCCTCCAATACACTGTCCCTTAGGCACTGCCCACTATACAGGACATTTGTGAGTGGAGAGGAGTGAGTACTCTCTGTATCTGTCCCATCACCAGGCGGCATCGTCCTGCCAAGGAAGGGATTGGGTTCTGGAGAGTGTGATGCTGAGGGCGTGGACCCTGGGTGGAGAGGGGTTGTTCCAAAGCAGCGTGGCTCAGTAATGGAGGCGTTCGGGACCAAGCCTATCTGGGTCGGAGGCTCAGAAGTTGAGTTTGGTGACGGGCCGCTCCCTGCCCGTGTCCGTGGTTTGGCTGTTGATGCGTTTGCGGTTTCGCTTCATCTTGGACAGGTCCTTGTCGAACACCTCCCCGGAGCGCAGCGCAGACACCAGGTCGTCGAACTCGCCGCCCGTGTCCTCTCCGTTCTCCTTGGCCTTCCGAGCCTTCCTCTCCCTCTCTCGCTGCTCCTTTAGCTGCAGGGCGGGCAGAGAAACAGCATCAGGCACCATGGGCAGAGTAGTCATGGTCTGGTCATTAGGGAACCGGACTTGTGACTGGAGGGTCGTGGGTTCGATTCCCAGGCCTGAGGCCATGACTGAGGTGCCCTTGAGCAAGGCACCTAACCCCAACTGCACCTAACCCCAACTGCTCCCCGGGCGCCGGGCTAGGGCTGCCCACCGCTCTGGGCACGTGTGCACCACAGCCCCCTCTGTGTGTGTGTGTGTGTGTGTGTGTGTGTGTGTGCACCACAGCCCCCTAGTGATCACTAGTGTGTGTGTGAGTGTGCCTGCATGTTTGTGTGTGTGTGTGTGTGTGTGTGTGTGTGAGTGTGCCTGCATGTACGTATGTGTGTGTGTACCTGAGTCTCCATGCGCGCCCGCCGCTCCTCCTCCTCCTTGCGCCGGCGCAGGTTCTGGTTCTCCTGGCGCGCCTCGCTGAAGGCCTGCAGGAACTGGTCGAAGATGCCAAAGAACTCATCTGGCTGCATCTTCCCGCCATCTTCCCCAAAGTGCCTGACCACCTTCACGAACTGCGGAACACAGGAGAGCACGGGAGGGCACGTGAGGGCTTTCACGTGACTCGCAGATACGTCTGGGAGCTCTGCCCTCGTACTGGCACGATGCAGACGTGGACCAACGGCGAGTGTTGGAACACGGAAATACAACACTACACACAACCTTACTGGCCTCGCCACCCAAACCAACCCAGACGAGCCCTCTGCCCAGCCAAGCAAACGCGGCAATAAAATGTAAGTAGGAGACACGTAAAACAGAAGAAAAACAAAGTAACGTGGGGTTGACGTGGTAACCGTCACTAGGAGCCTAATGAAGCTGAGGTTAATTAACCATCATGCACTGCTGCCATCCTCCTGCCGGTAGCTGGGCTCAGACCTCTCGTTAAGTTCGATTACAGCCTAAAGCTGGGGGAGTGTGTGGGGAAGCAGGACACAGAGTCCCGCGCTGCCTCTGTGGCGGGACCAAAACAGGCCTTCCCACAATTCCTTTGATGTGCTTTTATGGCTGCCATATGGGCGAGAGCAGCAGGGCGCTTCATGTCACGGTTTTTACCTCCCTCCTTCTATCTCTCTCAATCTGTTATTCTGCATCTCCTGCTCTTTATGTCAGTTTTGCTGGGCTGGGGGGTGGGGGGGGGCAGGAGGCTGGGAAAACACTTCCACATACGACCCCAGTTACTGGAAACATCCAAAGACTTAGTCATGTCCTTCATTATAAAGTTTACAAGAGCCAAAACAACAAAGCAAAATACAGAGCACAACCTCAAAAATACTAATACAATGACCTCCACGTATGAACATATGTGCCTGGACTGGGGTGTGTTATGACTTCCTTCAGTGGGAATGTAACCCTGAAAGCAACGTCAGCCATGTGTCCTCTTCCGCTTCCAAGTCCTGCAAGGCCCCCTGGGACTGGGGAGAGTGCCGGGGTCACTAAGGGGGAAATGCTCGCAGCAAGAGGTCAGAGGTCAGCCCCTGCTCTCCGCAGAAGCCTTACTGCAGCTGGCCTCAGAAGGAAAAGTGCTCAAACACAAACACACACACACACACCACATACACACACACACACCACATACACACACCAGTTCCTTGGCTTCGCTGAGGGAGTCTTCCACATCAGAGAAGCTAAAACTAGCAAGCGTGACGAACTGGCTGACCACAGAGACAAACTTATCCCCCACCTCCTGAGGGTGCTTCTTCTGAAAGTCCAGTTCCTGTATGTGACAAACCATCAGAGGGTTACGAACGGACCCGCAGGGCCAAGAAACAGACGCATGCAACGTGGTGGGACTGAGGTTCGGGCAGGAAACGCGTAGCTGGCCGCGAAGCTCTTACGCTCTCCACGCTCTTCAGACCACTGCGCAGGGCGCCGATCTCCTTCTCCAGTTCACTCATGCTGTGTTCATGCAGAAGAGAGAAGAGGAGAGAAGAGAAGGTCTGTGATGTTCTCTGGATCCCACATACAGCACACAACGATAAACAAACAGAACGTACTATCTGCACCACGGCGAAGGCATTCTAATCAAATGCCGAGCGGGCGATAGGAACAGCAGCGCTGCTAAATCAAGCTCGGAGGAACGATGTCTGGTCTACCTTCTCTGTGACGCACCTATTTTAGTTTATCCACAAGCAGGCCGTCGTGTAAGACAGCAGGGGTGCTGAAGGTCCATGTTCATGGCGAAGCAGAACTAGACACACGTTCAGTTTGTGCGCTTTTAATCACTCCATCACATTTATTAACTGGTGCTTTGGAGCGCTAAGCGTCTACATATTTTAATGAGGCAACAAAAGCAACTTGCAGACACGGCGACACGGGACTGTAAACATCACTCTGTCTGAACAAAGACTCTTCTGCCCGGGGTAAACAGTCTCAGTCTGGCCTCAGTGTGCTAGTCTGCGTCTCCATCCAATGAGAAGAGGTTCAGGCTCGTGAGCCGTGTGTTATTGCACTAGTGCCCCTGCCCTCTCTCTGGCACTTCCACTGACCAGAGTCTTTATGTGGTCTCCGTGTGTTCTGATCCGGGCAGTGCAGGGAGCTCGACGCGTGTCGCTAAAGAGTTCAGGAAACTCCTCAATCCCATTTGGCCACAATCCCAGTTAGAACCTTTGCACATCTAAACAGAAGACGCGGGTCCAGGTTCTGTGAAACCAGAGACGGACGCGCGCCGCGCTGGGCCGTAGGTGCTGCTGATCCGTAGGTGCTGCTGATCCGACGGCCCTGGTGCTGCTCCGTCTGCCACGGTGGTCCCGAGACTTCGCTGCTAGAGCGCTCGTCCCGTCTGGGGAGTGCTTGTATGTTTCAGCACCTCAGCAAGCACCAGACCAGCTCCCCCTCCCTCACGGCATGAATTAGGGTCTCGCTGGGCACGTGAGCACTACTGAATACTACGGCCCACTGCATAGACTTGAGCCACAGAAGGCAGCGAGAGGAAAAAAACAACATTTCCGAAATCCATTTAGTGCAAGTAGACCTGACGGGGCAGTAAACATCTGCCCAGTGTGGCAACACCGCAACATGGCCAGACCTACTTGACTTTAGCGGCTTCCGGCACGTTCTGTAGGTCGTCGGAGAACAGCATGACTTTGGGGTACTTCTTCTCCAAGATGGTGATCAAGTAGTGCAAAAGAGTGATATTCCTGCAGACGACGGAGACAAACTGTTAGAACACAAACGAATGCAGAGACGAGAGCACGACGAACACCTCAGCGATGCAAACGCGTTCAACATCTCGAGCCTCAGAAGAGCCGAAGTGCTCTCAGTGCCCCCTTACTTGTCGATGCTGGACTTGGTGTCGGCGATCTTGTTGAGCGAGGACACCTTGAAGCCGTACGCGTTGCCTCTCTGGCCCTTGTTCATGTAGTTGCCGAACGCCAGAACCACCTCAAGCAGCTGCTTAAGGTTACGGCTGTGAAGCGTCTCTCTGGAGGCCTTGCTCAGCGCTGCCGAGCAAACCACACATCACACTCAGCTGAGTGGACTGACGTGCAGTCAGCCACACAAATGACAATTAACGACTACAATAAATGCAGTCAGTAACTTTGATGGGAACTGTCGTGTTTCAAGTTAAGAATGTTTTGTGTTAACGCTAATATGTATAGTAGACATATTTCATTGTGGTAGGACATTAACCAAGATGGAGAGATGAGCAGTGCCTGTTCTATTTAAATACAAGGCCAGTTGGCTTAGGAACTTGAAGGCACAGAGACACAGACACACACCTTCAACTTTGGGCTTTATCTCTGCAATCCTCTCAGCAAACTTCTTCTTGAAGTACAGAGACTGTAACCTCTGCTGGTAGTGGTTTATTCTGTTGGAGGGAGAGAGGAGATGGTCAGAGCAGTGAGGAGGGACTCAACACAGGCTCCCAACACAGACACATTGTCTGTGCATTTTAAATGGAAGAGGAAAGATTGATTATCCAAGGATAAGAAAACAAACAGATCACAACCGTGAGGGCTGAACGTAACACAGTGCTGTCAAATTTGGCTTGTCCGTGTTGGGAAAAGGGCTGTAACCTCGGCAACCACGACCCAACACGGCACTGCTGAGCTCTGGATGGAGTGTGCAGGTGGCTCCTGGACACTGATCACACCTGCCCTCTTAACACACCCCCAACAGCCCCGCAACGGTGTGAAGAGCAAATAAACACTTTGGACAGGGCGGGGGACACCTGTCCATGCTGTGTTTGGCCTCTGCTGCCTGCACAAGGAGAAACCATGTTTGGTTAGTTACAGCAAATGTTGGTGCCGAACGTTCTCCTCAGCCGTATCGGATCAGCCCGACCCGAGACCTTCCTGTCATTGCTACAGGAAATAGAATCTGCAGACGAGACGGAAGGTCCGTGTGCAAGGTTCGAGAGCGAGACTCTCAGCTTAATAAAGGTTGCCGTAAAAGTCTTGGGTGGCGCCTGGAGAAGATGTTCTCCAACGTTGGGTTCACCTACTGCAGGACACCAAGTCACCAAATCCCATTACACGGCAGTTTGAGCTGAACAGCATGACACCAAAACCAACATAAAATAAACTGTAGTGTCCAAGTCAGAGAGGAGTCAAAGTGTGGGCCTCCCAGATGAAGACGCGTGTCCTGTCTTCAAGCAACAGTCCCATCAGTCACTTCTGCCTCTGTTTGACTGATGAAGCCAAAATGTATCGGTATAATGTTGTTATGGACCCTGTGTGCGGCAGTATACAACAGAACACCAGAGACCAACGCAGTTCTACTAAGGAAGCGTGTTCAGTTGGAAGATTCAGTCCCTTATGAAGAAACTGATGATGGAATGCAGCGGAACTACGTTATGGGGTTGTTCTGTCATTTTATGATGATCTTATGCTGCTCAATAGATCAGGTCGTCAGTTATACTGCAGTAGTGCAGGCTATAGTGCAGGCTATAGTGCAGGCTATAGTGCAGGCTATAGTGCAGGCTATAGTGCAGGCTATAGTGCAGGCTATAGTGCAGGCTATAGTGCAGGCTATAGTGCAGAGGTGGGTGTTCCAGACAGGAATATGTCCTGTAAGATGCCTAACCTGCTCATCTCGTAGAGGAAGCGATCAGCTTTGGCCATGCGGTCCAGTTCATGTTTGTGCTCCTCCAGCAGATCCACGTCACTCTTCTCAGGGACAAACTTCAACATCTGGAGCACAGGAGATCTCCACGTTGAGCAAACAGCTCCACTACAACAAACACTCCACCAGCCACAGCATTGCTCACATGTGCCTCGCTGTGCGTGGCGCTGCACTGAGGAATGGCTTCATTCTCACATTGTACAGTGATACGTGTGTGCAGGAAACTGTGTTTCTGTTTCTGTAGACAGCTAAAGCCCAATTTGATTTGATTGAATTATTTGTTTGTAATGGTATTTTACATGTACACCTGTCCTGGCTACACACCTGCTCCAGCATATCCTTAGGGAGATCTTCATGTTCATCCATAGTCAAGATGGCCCTCTTTATTTCCTCGTTGGAGAGCTTCAGTCTGGAGCAGAAAACAGACAACGTTACAGTCGCAGCATTTTCACAGCGTGGAGCTGCTGCTACACCACGTCACCCAGCCCCCCCGACACCCTCCGACCCAGAGAGCCCTGCTCTGGTGTGGCCCGACACCAGCACCCTCCCTGCCACCACTGAGCAGCTGTGATCTGATACACACTCTTTATCACGGGTGTCAGTCTTGTTCCAGCATATTTGTTCCAACCACAACTACAATTTCCAGATCAAATCACATTTCATGCTCAGAAGTTGTCAACAAACATATCACATTAAATTCAGGTGAGTTTGGGTTACAAATAATGTGTGATTATTCATAATTATGGCTTTGCGTTCTTGGTTTTGAATTCAGACTCGCCCGTCTAAATATGCCAGTGATACGTACAGGCTGGGAAGAGCTCCTTGTTTAAACCCTGGGTGAACTGGGTAAAGGTTAAAATGTGTGTTCCCAGTTTTACACTTGGTGAAGGGTCAATGCAACCTAAAGCACGGCGCTAGCATATAGACAAGAGGGAAACATCAGGTCTGCAGGAGAGAGGGAAGCAGAGCATCGTGAGAATGGATGTCCTGCAGGACGGCGTGCCAAGCCCAACACATCAGGACTGGACAGCTCCCACAGCTCCACTGCCAGGGGTGAGGGTTCAAGGGGGAGGGGCTAAATCCTCAGACAGGACAAGAGCTTCTGCTATACAAGCTCCAGCCAGATGGGGCTTCAATCCTGAAGAGCGCTCACTGGTGTCTGACTTCACATTCCTTTCACAAAACAGAAAAGGCTGAGGGCTTTTTTTTTCTTCTTTTCTCACATCATGTTGACCTTGTTTCAGGTTCACATGCAAAGCAGCATTATGATCCCAAACATCTCCGTGTTTGATGATCGCTGAGCTCATAAGAGGAAGGTAGTATTACTGGTCTCTAAAGGCACACTAGATCTTTATAAAAAAAATAAAAATAAAATAACCAAACACTGCCAAAATGGTCAAACTGTGACCAGAGATGAATCTCCAGAGCCTAAAACGCTGTTGTCATTACCGGATACATTTTTATAGCTTCCTTTACACTTCCAGTTTGTTTATGTTTTTTTATGAGCCACTGAAGGAGAAAAAAAAATACAAAAATGGAAAATGAATCAGAAGGCGCTGGACCACTTTCCCAATAGCACTCACTCCCACTAAACGTACAATACAGGCAAAACCCCATTTACACTGGGCTGAATGGGTGGTCAGTGCCGTGGTTGGGCTGTGATGAAGCAGACACACTCCATATGGCTTTAACGACTCTACAGACTGTTAGTGGAGAGCACAGAGCAGAACCATGCTCGGCTCATCTGCAGCAAGACACGGGTCCTGATGAAACCCGATACGGACACGCCGCGCTGGGCCGTAGGGGCTGCAGATTGGACAGCCCCGGTGCTGCTCCGTCTGCCACAGTGGTCCTGAGACTTCGCTGCTAGAATGATCAGCCTGTCTGGGGAGTAGCTTCTATGGAGAATGGACATGCTGGCCAATCACGAGCCTTCAGAAACATATCCACCAGCATTGAGAAAGAACATAACTAGAATTATGGGTGCCGAGGGCAGAAGTTGATCCCTGGATGTCGACAGTATATAAGCTAATGAGATAACTGACTAAGGAAATCGCCTGTCAAAATGTGGCCAGGCCCCTGCAGAGATATTTCCCATCAAACTCATATTCAGTAGATGTGGACCGTTTATAAAAATACTACATACACCACACATCTCTGTACATCAACTAACCCTTCGGTAATATTTAAGAAGAAATGTTTAAAATCTCACACACACACACACACATATATGCAACTGACCAGCTGAACATGAACAGTTCTGCCAATGACCTGTCCTTCCAACATCTCCAAAATCCCTCCTTGATGTGGAATAATTATTCCAGAGCAGAAAAGTCCTTCATCACCCCCTCCTCCTCCTCCTCCCTTCCCCCGTAACCAAAGAAACCCAGGGAAATACTCTGGTTTGCCATTTTGGTTTGTTTGACTCAGAGACATTTAAGCTCTTGAGAGCAGATCCACTTGCAGATGAAGCCAAACCATAATCAGTCAGTGAGTGTGAGGTCTGAGGTCCAGCCATGACTCGCTGTTACAAACTCACGGGCTCAGCTTCTCGCTCCACATACTAACTATTGGTGTATAAAAGAATAAAAAGGCCACAGCGTATTAAATCTCAACGATGACGAGCAAAAGGAGCAAAAAGAGTTTTAATCAGGTAATTTGTAAAGATTGCAAATATCTACTTAAAATGTGAGAGAATAAATTACATGTCTTCACTTTGTAGTTTCAAAGAAAAATTTGAGGGAACAAATTTATGTGTAGGAATTCCTCCTAAAAACCGATAAAATGTAAAATCACTAGGTGTAGATTTTATTATAGGCTTGAATATTTAGGCTTGATCTACATCAAACAATATTCAATAATTCAATGTCTGACATTTATAGGATGAAAAGACGAATGAAATGTTTACAGAGATGATTAAACATGCATCCAACATGCTGACTTGCAGTTGTGCGAGACGGTCGCTGTGTTCACAGTCACTGTAAGGGCACCAACAAGACAATCGGACACCCCGAGAGTAAGTGGAGCTAGCCAAAATGAGACCTCAACAAACGCTCAAATATCATTCTTGGCAGAAGCCAGCACGTTATCGAGTCTGAAAAATGATTTCTCTGCTTGAACAAGATGAGGAAAATATAAACAAGGAATTTCTGGGTGGTGAGGTAAGGCTCATTCTTTCACAGGACCCACGGCACATTGTGCTGCAAAGAATTCTGGGAAACCACCTCACACTAATGAAGGCACTGCCAATTGAGAGCGTTTCTCTGACTGGAAATAACAGCAGAAGCGAAGGTGTTTCCATGGAACCCCAGAAGAGACACAATTAAATCAAGCACATGTTCACAGTTTTTACACACAGGATATGACCTCACGTCTGGAAGTCAGAAGGTTCCGCAGCTGAGGATAAAAGTGTCGCTCACCGTGAGAGCAGGATGTTGCAGTTCTGGGCGCGCCGGCCGTCGATGACAGACAGCTCTTTGACTTTTTTCGAGCTCAGAGTGTCGTCTTCCGCCTCTTTCTGCAGCGAGTGGCAGAAGACAGTCAATACAATCGTTCTGAATTTGAGTTTAAATGCGTCTTCAGTTCATTAATAGGCATGTGTAGCTATTAGCTTGAATGTCAAACTGAGCAAGAAACACTTTCAAAATTCATACTATTAGTAAGGCAGCAGAGAAATAAAATAAAAGTTTAGGATTCTGCAGTGACACTCACCTGTTTGCTGTTATTGACCATAAAGAAGTCCTACAACGCAGGCAAGAAGCATGGGAGATGCAGCACACGTTAGAGAGGGGGCGTGGTTGGTGAATTCAGCCAAAACAACAGGCTAGTGCATAAGATGAATGGTAATGCATGGGGGGCGGGGCAGGGGGCGGGGTCTGGTGGTGCATGACACTGCCCCCCGCTGACTGCAACATGCATGTCTAATCCCTGCACTTAAATATTCAACATTACAGTTATGCATTGCCAACACAGGTGTCCTTTCAGTAAAATGGCATCGCCGAGTCTTATTCATAAACCATGGGGCACCTGTTTATGACATTAATGTTACAATGTAATTAATTACTTAATTGAATAACGCAAATAAATAGAAATGAAAGTGATGGGCATCATGATTAGAAAGCAGCTGTGTAGTGTCACTAACTGGCTTAACACAAATGTAGCTTAGAATTAGCCATGCTAGGTGTTTGTGTCAGTTATTGTTAGACAGTTAAAGTGACTGATGTGCGTTACAGTTCTTAAGCCTGGTGGTCATGAAAGAACAACAAACAGCACGTTGAAGACATTTACGTGAACAGAGTTGAATTTGGCCACAGTTTTCCATCAAGAACTCTGGCGACATCGTTATGGCTACACTGCATTGCTTTGTTAAGGGTGTACTACAGTAGTAGAAACTGCAGCTCAGCCATCAAAATCACAAACACCATGCGCAGTAACTGCAAATGCTTTGTCATTCAGGAGAGGGAGAACAGGAGAGGCACGAGTGCGATGTTCTCTGTGTTAATGACCTGTTGTCGCTGGTACGCTGAAAAGGTCTTCTCAATGTCCACCAGGTCCAAGATCTTGAAAACCTTGCTGTCGTCAACCTCAGCCCATACTGTTCCCTCAAGCTTGTTCTGCGTAGAAGAGGAGCACGTTTACAGAGGAGCATCTGAAGTTCCCGGAACAACAGCAAAACGAACTGGTGTGTAATGTCTAACAATGTAACCACTATCAAGTTGGGAAAATCACTACACTGATACACAAATGTACCACTACACTGTAGAGCCATCCAGTAAGATACGAGTACGTGAAATGCATCAATTCAAACGTGTCCATTTTGGCCTCCTTTTAGGGGCTCCCGTCATAGTAGAAGGTTCCTCACCTCAGACAGCTTGGCCCAGTTGAAGGACTTGAGAGGATTGGACGGCTGGGGAATGTTCTTCTTCTTCAGAGCTGGACCCACAGGTGCCCCAGGAGGAGGGGGTGGCCCCCCCAACGGAGGGCGGCCGGGAAGAGGTGGGGGGCCACCAGGTGGAGGGGGTGGAGGCGGAGGCATCATAGCACCGCAGGGTGGAGGGGGTGGGGGAGGGGGCATCATGCCCCCTGGAGGTGGGGGAGGAGGCGGGAGAGAGAACGGCCCACCTGGTGGTCCAGGCAGGAGGGGAGGCCCACCAGGTACGACGGCTACCTGCCTCTGGAAACATGACAATAAATCCAAATTAGCCAAAGAACGCGGGAACACGTTTGATTTAGCAACAGAAACGACACTGTAGAACAATGTCACTGTGGTCTAATTACAGCTGTACTGCGGAGGAATGGGTAATTACCCCAAAGAAGGGGGTAAATCTGGCTCAAGTGCATAAGAGGCAGGTTTGTGGGCAACGGCGTACCATGCTGAGCTCATGCAGGCGTGCAGAAAGCTCCGACACTCGCTGCTTGACCACTCTGTGCTCTCCCGTCTCTTTCTCCAGCTTCTCCTTCATCTTGTTGAGCGTCTGCATCATCTCCTCCTTCTCCTGCGACTTGGCATCGCACTCCCGCTCCTTCTTCTCCAGCTTCTGCTGGAGCTCATGGTGGTCTGTCGTGGATGAGGATCAACCGGTCAACAGGTTCTGATGGTGGTTTTTACTGGAAACGTGTTCTGTCTTTAGTCAGGTAGAAAAGTTGAAATGGGCCCTTCTGAGGAGAACCTACAGACCTTTACGCATCTTCTCCGCTTGCTCCTTCCACTGTTTGACCTCATTTTCATTGACGAGCCTGGACAGAGATGAGGTTTGTGTTCACTGGTGAGGCTTGTGTTCACTGGTGAGGTTTGTGTTCACTGGTGAGGTTTGTGTTCACTGGTGAGGTCTGTGTTCACTGGTGAGGTCTGTGTTCACTGGTGAGGTCTGTGTTCACTGGTAAATCTGCCTAAATACACTCTCTAAAGTTTGCTTGAATCCATCATAATGTATAATTGTTAACAGGGAAAGGGGAACAACACATGGAAAAGAGCAAAAATGAAACTCACATTCGAACCACATTCTTGACATTAAAGTTTTCTAGAGGGGTCACATCAGGGTCGTGACCTTTGTCATTCTGCAGGACCATCTGTTGGACAATGCGGTCAAGAAGCAACCAGTACTGCTCAGTGTTCCCACTCCTTTTGTCTGTAGGGAGCAGATTTGAAATATGTTAATTATGAATATTTTAATAATATTTTATTAATAATAACAACCGTCCTTTAAATTTCATAACCATCATTAAATGTCCCCCGGGACAGATAGTTATACCAATATATAATTTAATATGGAATATAAAATTACGACATTTTATGATCACTCAATAATTTAATATTAACTTTAAATCAGAAGGCAGTCGTATCACTAGTTTACATAGAAGAGGAGAGAGGCAGAGAGAGAGAGAGGGAGGGAGGGGGAGGGAGGGAGGGAGAGAGAGGAGAGAGAGAGAGAGAGAGAGAGAGGAGGGAGGGAGGGAGGGAGGGAGGGAGAGAGAGAGAGAGAGGAGGGAGGGAGGGAGGGAGGAGAGAGAGGAGGGAGAGAGAGGGGGAGAGAGAGAGAGGGAGGAGAGAGAGGGAGGGGGAGGAGAGAGAGAGAGGAGAGAGAGGAGGGAGGAGAGAGGGAGGGAGGGAGAGAGGGAGAGAGGGAGGGAAGGAGAGAGAGAGGGAGGGAGAGAGAGAGAGGGAAGGAGAGAGAGGGAGGGAGGGAGAGAGAGAGAGGAGGGAGAGAGAGAGGGAGGGAAGGAGAGAGGGAGGGAAGGAGAGAGGGAGAGAGAGGGAGGGAGGGAGAGAGAGAGAGAGAAGGAGAGAGGAAGTCAGAAGGCAGAAAATGAAAGAAAAAGACTCACAAGGCATAAGCAGGCAGTGGTGCAGTATGGACATGAAGTGGGGGTACGCGTCCGTGTGGGTCATCTTCTTGCGTATGAGGTCAAATACCTGACTAGCACTTCTAGTGTCTATATGCACCTGAAAGGAGGATAAACAGAAGGGTTCATTCATCTGAAGTCGAGAGGCTTCGCAAGTTAAGAGCGTCCGATCTCTGCGTCCACTCACGCTGTCGAAGCGTCTGGAGAGAGTGAGCTCGTCATCGTTTCTCAGCATTTCAAAGTAATCCAAATGCCTGAGGAGAGAAGACACGGCACGAACACGGTGGTCATCAACCAGACGCCCCGTCATCAGGAGTGGGGGGCAGTTTCCCTGTTCCCATGTCTGACTTACCGGTCCAGCGTAGAGTTATCATGCGACCGGAGTTTGTCGATGATGGGCTGGATCCCCAACATGAGGAACTCGTATCTCAAATGTACTCTGAACTCCAGACTGGCCTATGAGTGAAATCACATTCAGACATAAGCAAAAGGTTTAATGTGTAGCATGTAACGTTTCCACATGTGCAGTGCGGCTGCCATATAAACACCTTAATGAGGTGAGGGAAGAATAATGTGTCTTAATGACGACTTACAGCTGTGGAACCTGCATGAGGCAACGTGCAGAGAGAGGAACCATAACAGAACTGTTGCTCACCTCCCCGGCTCCTTGGCTGAGAACGGCATTAATGAAGGACATGATGGCCGTCTTCAAGCTAACCTCGTCCCTGTAGCGGCCTGTGCTTCGGTCCAGATCGTTCAGAAGCATCTGCACAGGGGGCAGTTGTAGGTGAATACAAACGTAGCAGAACATCCCGCCACATCTACCCTACTGTCGGTGCAGATGGACCGAGAAGCGTTACTGAGCTGTTCGGTCCTCAGACAAACTCCACCAATGTGGCAAAATGTCTCTGCTTCCCACCTGAAATCGTGTGCGTTCACTGGCGAACTTCTGGTAGTGCAACATGGCCTCCAGAACCTTCTTATGACCCCCGGGTACCAGACACACAGCGCCCAGGATCTCCAGCACAGCCACCTTGGTCTTGATGTTGTCGGTGGCCAGGCTCTGAGCGATGATGTTGATGCTCTCGGAGTGCGAGAGCACGTGGGCACGCCCCTGCGAGTTGTTCATCAGCGCCTTGATGCAGCCGATGAGCGACGTGTGGATCTGTGACTCCGTCGTCTCGTAGTCCATGCTCTTCAGGAAGTTCAGGATGCAGGTAAGGCCATCCAGGTCGATGAACCGAGTGACGAACCTGCGGCACAAGAGGTAGGAACCCCGCTCAGTGGCCATTGGACAGTTACTACAGGCCAACACATGGTGGATACGAGCACAGACGAACATCGTTAGGGACGAAGCAGAGCCGAGTGTCGGGATTCCAGCTTGGCAAAATGTTCGGGACAGGAACCCGCTAGGAACAGATTGTCCCACACTTGTTAATGACAAACAGTCAGCACAGAGCCGAACAGAGCGGAGACGGACGTAACGAGAGGATGACGCGCTCTCAGGCTCCTCCATAGATGGAAAACTTAATGACACAATACATCAGCAAAACGTTAACACGAGTGGACGTGAAGCGACTGCAGCTGTAGGGTTGATGGTTTGGAGCTTTTGCATAAATGCCAGCAAAGCTCAGGACTGTCTGCAAAAACCACCACGTCTCATATCAAAAGCAGAACCATAGTCATCACGTACAAACAAAACCAAGCAATAACTGCCAGAAACCTTTCAGATTTCACACGCACTCATGTAAAATGATCACCACATTTGCATTTGTTTGATATGCTAATGTGTGCAGACCTCATTGGCTGAGTCCGCAGGGCAGTCTTGAGGCTTTCTATGGTCTTGTTACGCTCCTCTTCATCCTCTTTCTCCAGAGCCAGCAGAGTCTTCCTCTGCGGAGGAAAGACACATAAGGGGACCATACCAAACATAACCTGCCTCAGCAGAGCTGGGACTAAACACTGTGTTAGGGTTACGGGCCTGTGCCCCAACATGCAAAATGTAATAAAAACTACAAATAAATGAGGGTCTCTTCAGCAGACTAACCGTAAACACAAATGTAAATAACAGGAAGACGATACCCCACGTACAGGTTTCAAAACAACACCATGAACACTGAATCTTGTGAGGACTTGTGGTGTTGTGTGGTGTGGTGTGGTGTGGTGTAGTGTAGCGTAGCGTGGTGTAGTGTGGTGTAGCGTAGTGTAGCGTAGTGTGGTTTAGTGTAGCGTAGCGTGGTGTGGTGTAGTGTAGCATAGTGTAGCGTAGCAGGTTGCCAAAACACAACACAGTGATATCATAACCCAAAACACAGCTTCTCAATTAGAGACCACTGCACTATGACTGACAAACATGAGGATTAGCAATTAAATCACTTTGTTCTTCTCATTGGGGTTTTTATTTTGCATCAACTCCCAATTTCCAATCTCACGCGACCTCTTGACCTTTTGAGAAGGCAGACATCTTTGGATTTGGCAAGAAAATTCAGGAAGATCTTGTGCAGGGTTTATGTATAGATGACCTGTGGCAGTAATCTTTCATCCCGTTATTCAACTATATTCTTTTTTTTTTACTTGATGTAGAAGAGCAACTATTTCAGTTATTAACCACAGATAAAAGTTAAAGACCTGCTGCATACTTACGGCTGCCATTGAGTTCAGCTGGTCGATGTAGAACTCTGGCCAGCTGGTAGCTCCTTTATTCTCCTCTTGTTCCTATAAACAAGGAATCAGAATAGTGAGCTGGAACGAACAACACGAAACGCATCCTAAAATGAGCCAAATATCTGGGTGCTTGTTGAAAAGTGTAAATGATGACTTTTAATTGTAGATGACTTTTATTTTATACTGGAGTCAGACCATCAATCTGTGTTGACCCAGTGTTGCCCTGGGAGGCAGTCACTAAATCAGCATGAGTGCCCAGTGCCCCGTGACCTGGGCAGTGAGCTAGTGTGAGCTAGTGTGTGCTAGTGTGAGCTAGTGTGTGCTAGTGTGTGCTAGTGTGAGCTAGTGTGAGCTAGTGTGAGCTAGTGTGTGCTAGTGTGTGCTAGTGTGTGCTAGTGTGTGCTAGTGTGAGCTAGTGTGTGCTAGTGTGTGCTTGTGTGAGCTAGTGTGTGCTTGTGTGTGCTTGTGTGTGCTTGTGTGTGCTAGTGTGAGCTAGTGTGTGCTAGTGTGAGCTAGTGTGAGCTAGTGTGTGCTAGTGTGTGCTAGTGTGTGCTAGTGTGTGCTAGTGTGAGCTAGTGTGTGCTAGTGTGAGCTAGTGTGTGCTAGTGTGTGCTAGTGTGAGCTAGTGTGTGCTAGTGTGTGCTAGTGTGAGCTAGTGTGTGCTAGTGTGTGCTAGTGTGAGCTAGTGTGTGCTAGTGTGAGCTAGTGTGAGCTAGTGTGTGCTAGTGTGTGCTAGTGTGAGCTAGTGTGAGCTAGTGTGTGCTAGCATGCTTCACCTTGCCAGTGTTATTGGGACTGGTGTAGCATAATTTGGACACAACGTAGGAGCTGGACAATTGGTAAAAATGTGGAAAAGTGAAAAACAATTCAAACCATTGGGGAGATGAACACACCGTGTCAGGAGGGCTGGATATGTGAGCCAACGTGCTGTGTGCATCACTGGTGCAAGTGCAGATGAATAATTAAGCAATTTTCTTGTTCAACAAGACATAATACGGGTTTACCTACTGCTGCTTCAGCCAGCGAGGACATTTATTGCATGATTTTATTGACAAATGTGCATAAAGAAAAATTTCCCCATGTTTGCATACATGTTTTTTTTGCACACTGAGTGCGGAAGCAGAGCCAATACGCTGGAGAACATTTGCAGCAAAAATAAAACAGATTTAAGAAGTAGGGCAGGATAGCTAGCAGGCCTAGTTCTCCAGCAGAGCTGTTCAGAGACCTGTGACCTACAGCTCACAGGACACCAGAGAGAGTCCACACGCCCAGATACAGCACTATACTCAACCCCACTTCATCAGACACACAGGCCCAGATACAGAACTATACTCAACCCCACTTCATCAGACACACAGGCCCAGATACAGCACTATACTCAACCCCACTTCATCAGACACACAGGCCCAGATACAGCACTATACTCAACCCCACTTCATCAGACACACAGGCCCAGATACAGCACTATACTCAACCCCACTTCATCAGACACACAGGCCCAGATACAGCACTATACCCCACTTCATCACCCCCCAGATACAGCACTATCATCATCAGACACACAGGCCCAGATACAGCACTATACTCAACCCCACTTCATCAGACACACAGGCCCAGATACAGCACTATACTCAACCCCACTTCATCAGACACACAGGCCCAGATACAGCACTATACTCAACCCCACTTCATCAGACACACAGGCCCAGATACAGCACTATACTCAACCCCACTTCATCAGACACACAGGCCCAGATACAGCACTATACTCAACCCCACTTCATCAGACACACAGGCCCAGATACAGCACTATACTCAACCCCACTTCATCAGACACACAGGCCCAGATACAGCACTATACTCAACCCCACTTCATCAGGCACACAGGCCCAGATACAGCACTATACTCAACCCCACTTCATCGGACACACAGGCCCAGATACAGCACTATACTCAACCCCACTTCATCAGACACACAGGCCCAGATACAGCACTATACTCAACCCCACTTCATCAGACACACAGGCCCAGATACAGCACTATACTCAACCCCACTTCATCAGACACACAGGCCCAGATACAGACACAGGCCCAGACACAGGCCCAGATACAGCACTATACTCAACCCCACTTCATCAGACACACAGGCCCAGATACAGCACTATACTCAACCCCACTTCATCAGACACACAGGCCCAGATACAGCACTATACTCAACCCCACTTCATCAGACACACAGGCCCAGATACAGCACTATACTCAACCCCACTTCATCAGACACACAGGCCCAGATACAGCACTATACTCAACCCCCACTTCATCAGACACACAGGCCCAGATACAGCACTATACTCAACCCCACTTCATCGGACACACAGGCCCAGATACAGCACTATAATCAACCCCACTTCATCAGACACACAGGCCCAGATACAGCACTATACTCAACCCCACTTCATCAGACACACAGGTCCAGATACAGCACTATACTCAACCCCACTTCATCAGACACACAGGTCCAGATACAGCACTATACTCAACCCCACTTCATCAGACACACAGGCCCAGATACAGCACTATACTCAACCCCACTTCATCAGACACACAGGCCCAGATACAGCACTATACTCAACCCCACTTCATCAGACACACAGGCCCAGATACAGCACTATACTCAACCCCACTTCATCAGACACACAGGTCCAGATACAGCACTATACTCAACCCCACTTCATCGGACACACAGGCCCAGATACAGCACTATACTCAACCCCACTTCATCGGACACACAGGCCCAGATACAGCACTATACTCAACCCCACTTCATCAGACACACAGGTCCAGATACAGCACTATACTCAACCCCACTTCATCGGACACACAGGCCCAGATACAGCACTATACTCAACCCCACTTCATCAGACACACAGGCCCAGATACAGCACTATACTCAACCCCACTTCATCGGACACACCAGTTATCTAGCAGGGGCAGGTTTGTTTAGTAGGACCATCACCAAGCCTGCTGACCACTGTCCATTCCCATGCAGAAAACCCGTTAACATGCACAATTCATAACTAATATGAGTCAATTAGTCAATTGCAAGTGTTTCAGGTACAGAACAGCTGCTGGAGTTTTCTTGTATGTCAGTGCCGAGCTGAGAATATCCAACCAATTGAAATCCTGTGGTCAAAAACCAGTGATGTCGAGTTGGAGGAGGTTGGAGGAGGCTGGACGAGGCTGGACGAGGCTGTGCTTAGCTAACAATGGGCACATGTGCTCACATCCCAGAGGTCCCAGCCACAGGTTAATGGTTTCCCTGCTCCAACACACCTTGTAAAGCCAATAATTAAGTGATTAGTTGTATCAGGCATGAAGATCTACACTGTGGTAGAGTTGAACATTCCTGAGCTTTATTCTCTTCTGCATACCTACAGGTGTTTCTAATAAAGTGGATGGTGAGCGTATGTAAAATAAAGGATTACTGATCACCATAATGGCCTCGTGCTCCGTAACACTGACTGCTTTAGGGAGGCAGGCTGGATGAGGTGCTCGAGTTTGCCAAGCCAAAATGGGCTTTGCCCTCGCTGCAAAGGCGTAAAGCCGTAGAGCCACGATAGAGCCTGTGTGGAACACATGGAGAAGGACAGAATCAAAGCGCAGCAGGCCTGTTAAAGTGTGAGGAATGCTTCTTCTTCCAAAAGGGAGACGATAAAATCCGGTGTGAGCGCGGGGTGTGTGTGTGTGGGGGTGGGGGTGGGGGGGGCGGGGGGTGTATAGCTCTGGGGTCCAACTGCTTCTCAGCTGGGCAGCTTTTAATTGTTGCCACGGACACTGTGCAGGCTGGAGGGGAAAGCCCTGGCACGGTTCCAGGTCCCCAGCGGGTACAATGTGGGACGACCCAGACATTTCATGCCAGCTATGCCAGCTGGACCATGGGAGGCAGAAGGCACGTAGCCCCAGAGCCCCAGAGCACGTCACACCTCCTTCTGCACCTGTCCATGCCACACCAGCCACTGGAAGGTAATCAGGGATGGTCCACACACAGACCATCTGCATTACTAGACACCCCCACCCCCCCTCATATGGGTTTAGGTCAGAAAAGCTGTGACCAGAACATTTGGCTAGTTCTGCCTAGAATTATAGATGTTCAGACAACACAAGAGAAGAAACAACTCAAAAATGTATAAGCTTGGCAAAGGTTCTTCACCAGTGGTATAAACCAATAAAACAGCATAATGGGAAAAATAAGCAGAAAGAATCCACACACAGCACATGGTGTTTACAGATGTCTATTGTGTTTTAAGACACAGCAATAGTCCCAAATGGTGTCCCAAAAAACCCTGATGGAGTATTTCAAACATTCACTTAAACAATACTTCAAGTACGAATAAGTCCAACACCCTCCACCTCTACGCCGTCTGGTCTGTCATGATGGGACTGTGAAACGATGACTTTCCAGGCACTAATGTGCTTGGCTCACTGCCCAAGAAACTTGGCCTAAACAAGTGCATGTGGTGCTGTCAGGTTCTGATCCTGATCTGTTGGTCTGCATCTCTGCAGAAAAGGCATTGACGCCAAGACACATTTTTAACTAAAGTTCATTAGACGAAAAATTCCAAACAAGATTCTCTGAACATGTCTGAACAAGCTAACTCGATGCCCAAACACACCTCCATGTTCAACTCTGCTATCTCCCAGAGTTCTAAAGCTCCTCTAATCAGTCCGCGGTGTTTAAGTCTGAGCTTAAGAACCTCCTCAAACCTCAGCATAAGCTCTACCGAGAGATTATCACAGCTTCAATCACTTCTTCTGAAAGGGATTTGCGTGCTCCGGTTTCAGAGCGTCACAGCAGACCAAGCGGAGGAGGAGGAGACCAGGAGGAGGAGACCAGGAGGAGGAGACCAGGAGGAGGAGACCAGGAGGAGGGCCAGTACACACACACACACACCGATACTTCTGCCTTCCTCGTGCAGGCGCAGAACAGCCAGGAGACCTTCAGTCCTGGATCAGCACCAGGAACCGTCTGTGGCGCTCACAGCACAGCATGTCCGGGACAAGGACAGATGTCTGCAGAATGAGTTGTGGCGCAGGACTTAAAATAGGACTCAGTCCCTCACAGGGTTGGAGGAACTCCATGCAGGGTAGTTTCCTTTTAAAACATGTCCCTCTCCCTCACCCTGGTGGAACAGGTGACCTGGAGACGTGTCTTTACCTGAGGCTGCACTAACAGAAGTTCAAAAGGAAGGTGGACAACACAAAAACCTTCCACTGAAACTTTACGAAAGTCACAAATAGAACAGTTCCCTCTCAAAAAACTCAAACTGTTGTAAAAAAGAATCCTGTATATCTGAGCGGCTGGACAAGGGAAATCCAGACTACAGCTTAAAGCACGAGTTTCATGACTGTCGTTACACACCAAAAAAATAACCCCCCTTTGCCCCTAGGACTCGTCACCCCTACACATCCATCATGCCCCCTGCACAGCCCTGGTCGTTAAGTCTCTGTCTGCCTCGGGGGGGGGGGGTACTGAACTGTGGAGACAAGCCTAGACTGGTGGTGTGGCGGGGTGGAGGGATGGAGAGGTGGAGGGGTGGAGAGATGGATGCAGCGGTGACAGGCACGGCGCTGTGCGCAGGGTCCGGGTCCAATGCAAACACCCGGCGCTGTCGGACTGGCGCTGTGGCTTTAGCCGTGCGGAAGCGCTAAGGGCCCCTGTGGTTATCGGGGGGGAACCCCGCTTCTCCAGGCAGCCCTGCTTCTGAAAGGGTGATAGCACCGAGGCGCAGGAGAGCGTAGATGGGGAGGAGCGAGGCGCAGGAGAGCGTAGATGGGGAGGAGTGAGGCGCAGGAGAGCGTAGATGGGGAGGAGCGAGGCGCAGGAGAGCGTAGATGGGGAGGAGTGAGGCGCAGGAGAGCGTAGATGGGGAGGAGCGAGGCGCAGGAGAGCGTAGATGGGGAGGAGCGAGCTTGCCAGTCCGGCACTGGAACCCCATCCCCATTACAAACAAATCTGCACCTGCAATGGGAGAGTTTCCTGTTTGCTTTGGACTCACCAGCCTTTCCTTGCAAAGCCCCCCCCCCTTCCGCACCCCCCCGTCGGAGTGTGTGAGGAGCCGGGTCAGGACTCTGCTCCTCTGGGCTTGGCCAGGCATTCTGCAGACTCAGCGGTACTGTTGCTACACTGCCAGGATTCACCTCCAGACAACCGTGCACCTCCCCTCCCCAAATCCATCCATCCTTTGCACCTTTGCTCTCTCCTGGCTCATACAGCTCCTGGGGAAGATGCCCAACAGCACTGCGACAACTTAACTGCGTCAAAAGCCCCCAAATCAGAATGTCCTAATGCTGCTTAGGCAAGAGGTAGAATACCAATGAGGGGCAGATCTGAGGGGTACACACACACAGGAAGAGCATCTCCCTTTGCAAACACCAGAAGGCAAGAGAGCAACTAGAAGCTGTGTGACCTATTTCACGCATAATTGTGCCCTTTTTAGTCTCCCTGTCCCAGGACAATTACAAATTAGGCCTGTAATTGGGACACTGCCTGTGTGGTTGGACAAGTAAATGCCAAGGTTCCCCAGATTTTCTTCCCCCAAATAGGATTCATTACATGTGAAGAGAGCTGACTTCATATTATGCAAACTGGTTATTTAATTTGCATCAGGGCCACCAGGCAATTTTCAACACTCGTGATCAAAGGAAAATCATGTGGTTTATTTGATGCATCTCCAGCGGATGCGGAGGAAGCACATCGACCCTCATCTGTGGGGTGATTCTCAGGGCCAACAACAGTGCCTTATATATTAAAAAACACCTATCAGGATTAAATGAGTGCAGGCGTAAACGAGCCCCTGCTGGGATTAGGATTACGGGATTACTGGGGAGTAAATCTGCCTCCCTCTCCCAACCACTAGACCCTATAGAGTGAGTAAGCCCAGTTCTTTAGTTCCTGCCCCAGCTAAGCCACTCCCACCTCTCAAACCCACTGCACCAACTGCCTGTTCCCCTCGTGTGCACCAGGTCCGACTGAAGGGGCTTTTCCACTCCGCCACATCAAGGTTTACGGGAGGAAACACGATGCGGACCTTTCTGACAGCTCACAGGGCTAATGCCCCACGTCCCTGAGGAGAAAGCACTGTGCCGCCCTAACAAGGCCAAACACGTCGCGTTGGCATGGATACATACAACAACTCGCGTGCAGATCGTTTTCACGGCGATGCTGCTTGGAGGCAGACCTGAGCAGCCGAGCACTGATGCTGGTGTCAGGGGTCGCAGACATGACTCAGCCTGAGGATCAGTCCCGAGGATCTCCAACACACGAGGCTGTGTCGAGTGCTTAGCAGGCTACTCCAGAGGATTCAAGAGTTGTTCCATGATTTTGTGGTGCAAACAAAATGTATTGTCAGAGCAAACTGCTAGTCTTTAGCAGGTCTGCTAGCCACAAGGCTACACAGACTAAACTTCTAGAATTCTCCTCCTTCAGTGACATAACTACCCCGGTTAGTTATGTGCTCACCCAGGTGCCCTTATACAGGTGACACTGCCCCTCTGGGCCTAGAATGTCATCCCAGCATATGTTCACTACATAACTACACAACACACTAAGCACCGTGCATATTAATGTCACCCGTGCATATTAATGACATTACCGGTAAGTATTTATATGTGTACATTTACATTTTCTGTTGCAGTTTTTTTACTTTGTTTTGCAGGCTCCCCACCTCCCCTGATGGTGGCGCTGTGGGCTGGCCTGGGAGGAACATCCCTTGTACGGTCACGGGGAATTGGTACTTTGTCCTTGGTGCTTGCTAAAAGATGGCAAAGCCACATCTGAACTAGATGCAGTTTATTCCACTACGCAGTTCACCCTATTGGCTGGGGAGCACATGAATATTCAGTGAGGATCACCACAGACGCTAGGAAGGAACTTTCAGGGTGCAGTGATGAACTCACAGGTGTGAAAACGAGCAAAAACTTGCCAGCATTCCCCGTTCTCAGCCCAGATTTGTGGAACCCTTCAGTTTCTAAAAGACTCTCTCACAAGAGTGCAGAAAAGCCACAATACTGGCCTTCCATGACCAGGAGCTCAGACACATGGAGCAGCTTTTCCTTAGGGGTCAAAGGTCTTTCTTTTCCTCTCTCCACTTTCAGGAGCTAAAGTGGACAGAGGGACAGACTGAGACGCGCTACCTCACCATCACCATTTGAACAAATACATCGTCCCCTCAGATGAAAGAGTTCCACTTACATGCACCTCTGTGTGAAAAGTGGCCACTTCCGACCACTGAAGTAGCCGAGCTGAAAGAGAGCTTCTCTGGACAGAAGAGGGACATCAAGGAACAGCCCGTTTATACCAGAGTTCTAAGTAGCAGCACTTTGAGGGGTCTTTGATGGCTCTCTAGCACCACTCGGTCACAGCAAAGTGTCGCCGTTGTACCGAGGACCAGCCGAGTAGCAATTATAACACACATGCCTGCACGTGCGCACACACACACACGCACGCCCGCGCACACACACACACACACACACACACACACACACACACACACACACACACACACACACACACACACACACACACACACACACACACACACACACACACACACACACACGCACGCCCGCGCACACACACACACAGAGAGAGAGAGAGAGAGAGAGAGAGAGAAGAGAGAGAGAGTTAAGACATTACAAACCTGCAAAATTCACAACTCGCCAGACGATGTTCAGCCAACGAATGAAACAGCAACACATCTGCTGTTAGGCAACCACATAAGAAATGTTTTTGTTTGCCTGTTTACTGCAATCTCCCTTTTTCCTGTTACATGGGAATAGAGGGAGAGAATATAAAGATTTAATCAAACTCATTCACACACACATTTTTGCGAGTACACACACACACTGTAATTCTTTTGACTGTGAAATCTCGGCCACAAGCTTCTCCACCAGCAATTTCCTTTCATTTGGTCCTGGAAATAGCACCACCACCAAGTGCTGTGTTGTGGCTAACCTCAACGGTGGGTGTTTCTTGCGTCCACAACCACAAATTGTGTGGAGCTGTTTTCCAGCTCAGAACGCACGGCCGTCCCAGCTGACCTCCAGCAGGCCTTAACAATCTTAATTCTCCAGATATATACAAACACACACCCACAAATTCCAGCAGTATCTCCATGTCTGTGGCAGCGAAACTATGTACTTACATGCACAATTGCACTGCCTTCTTAATCTCCCTCTGTCTCCAGAGGCCCGGGGGGTTGGGGTTGGGGGTGGGGGGGTGTTGGGAGTGCCCCGTTTCAAAGCATTCCCACAATGCCATTCCACACTCCCAGACTCCAAGCGAAGTGAGTCTGTGGTAGGCTACGCTACGTCCCGCTGCAGACGGGCTCTCACACGCAGGACGCTGCTGATGTCGGCCCAGTGCTCCGTGCAGCGACCCGATTAGGGTCTGCGTCACTGGCAGGTTTGCTGTGTCCCTCCTCAACAACACAGAACCCCTCGGTTCTGCCGGGCTGGGTGGACACGCCTGGCTGAGATGTGACATGGTGCTGCGTTTGCTACATGTGTAGCTGCAGACTGTAGTCCATCTGTTGGCATGTGCACTTCACCAGCTGCCCTGCAGTGTGAGACTCCTCCATCACTCCTCCATCACCCAAACTCCTCCATCACCCAAAAACATCCTGATCCTGAGGAGGGAAACTCGCCCGTGATGAAGAGGATGGTTGAAACCAACTGCTCATGCCAGCAAACTACACACCTCTGTAGATGTTAACAGCACATTTACAAGGTAGATGGAGGATTTAAGCAGCAAACGTTCGCGGTGTAAAGACCATGAGACGGAAGACCACGAGTTCCCGGCATATTCGCGCTGGACCCTAGTGAGCCGGCTACCTGCTCCCTTCTCTCCATGCTGTAGTGCTTCGTTGGCCATGACCCAACTGGAGACTTTACCATCAACACACCGCAAGCATCAACGCCCAGTGGGCATCTCTGCAGGCCTCCCTGCCCGGGTCACTTGCTGTAGGAGCTCTTCTAATCAGCCGCGAAAAAAACGGAGCTGACGTCCTTCCTGTCTGGGCGTCGTGGTGACAGTAACGTCCGGGTTGTCCAGTGGGGGACAGTGGGGGACAGGTCACAGAGGAAGAGCTGCTGGGTCTCCCTTCCTGCCCTGGGTCTCTGCCATCAGCCCACTTCCTGCTAATCTCTCATCCCATCGGAAATTAAGTGCACACTCGGCATAAAGTCCACACACAAGCACACGCACACACACAAGCACACACGCACGCACACACGCACGCACACACACACACCTGCCATTTTTACTAGCTCTACACACAGATAGTTAAAACTGCAGCAAGGTAAAGTGAAACAGGACTTTTCATACAAAGGTCCCTCACCTGCAACGTGCAGTGCCCTCTCCCACACACACACACACACACACACACACACACACACACACACAGTGCTATGTTATCATGTAGTAATACAATAACTATATTCAGCTGTGCTGAGACATAAATGCGCCGCGTCAAGTCCCTTCACATCATGTCTGGTCTAGTTTCATCCTCATCACCAGACAGAAGATCAGTGATGATGCTGAGGGCTCATCTGGTTTATCAAAGCTCTCGTAACATCATCTCACTCCCGCCCTGGGCAACATCAGGTAAAGAGAGGGCTACAACACTGCACAGACCAACCTACATGTGTGTGTGTGTGTGTGTGTGTGTGTGTGTGTGTGTGAGAGTGAGTGTGTGTGTGTGTGTGTGTGTGTGTGTGTGTGTGTGTGAGAGTGAGTGTGTGTGTGTGTGTGTGTGTGTGTGTGTGTGTGTGTGTGTGTGAGAGAGAGTGAGTGTGTGTGTGTGTGTGTGTGTGTGTGTGTGTGTGTGTGTGTGTGTGTGTGTGTGTGTGTGTGTGTGTGTGTGTGTGTGTGTGAGAGAGTGAGTGTGTGTGTGTGTGTGTGTGTGTGTGTGTGTGTGTGTGTGTGTGTGTGTGTGTGTGTGTGTGTGTGTGTGAGTGTGTGTGTGTGTGTGTGTGTGTGTGTGTGTGTGTGTGTGTGTGTGTGTGTGTGTGTGTGTGAGAGAGTGAGTGTGTGTGTGTGTGTGTGCATGTGTGTGTGTGTGTGTGTGTGTGTGTGTGTGTGTGTGAGTGAGTGTGTGTGTGTGTGTGTGTGTGTGTGTGTGTGTGTGTGTGTGTGTGTGTGTGTGTGTGTGTGTGTGTGTGTGTGTGTGAGAGAGAGAGTGTGTGTGTGTGTGTGTGTGTGGGGGGGAGACTGCTCTTATTGCACATAGAGTGTCATGTTGCGCGGGCACGACTATGGTCGTGTGGACTTGCGGACTGCAGGGCTCCCTACACACAGGCCTGCAGCTTACAGGAGCGGCCCGGAGAACACGAGGCTAACAGCCCATCTGCAGGCCAGGCCAGGAAGCCCGCAGTGGCACGCAGCTCAATAAAACATCACAGGGCCATGTGGGCCATCTGTGCGGCTGCTGAGACACAGTTCTAATATGGAAAGCGCTTTGGTTTAACTAATGCACATTATAGGCCATCGTTCCTGTCCCAAAGTCAAACATATCCGCTTCCAGATCTTAATCAGTTAATATATAAAGCATTTGCACTGTAGTTAAAGCCACTAACTGCACACCAACTCTGACCCAAGTGCTGTTCCAGACACAAGGGTTATAAGACGACGGCCACAGCGTCTACCACGAGATTGGGCACAGTCCACATCGCAGAGTCCTTGTATGGTTTCGTCCCCCTACTCACGGTTTATGCCTTCATCTCAAAGCTATATAAGGGAAGACACAGAGCCCAGGTGTGAGTCACTGGCTTCCCACATTAAACCAAGATGTTTAAAGCTTCCATCTGTGCCCAGTTCTGTTACCTATACAAAGCTCCTTCAAGAGTCCCAGACAAAAGAGCAACCTCTCAGGCATTCTCCGAAACCCTCCATCATAAATTTGTAGCTTCCGTGGAAAATCTCAGTTCCCACACCACGTATTATTCACATGGAGCAGGGCCCTCAAAAACAGCTTTACGATGCATTATTGTCACGCACCATGTACACAGTACAGAGCTCGTTCAGGAGCGCGTGTGCTCAGTTTAGCTTCATCAACTCATTAGCTAAAGGACATCAGCTCTTTTGGGCTTAGCATGCAAAGTAAAATCAAATTAGGATGTACGAATGAATCTACAGTTTATCCTGGGAGGATATGGGAATAAAGATCATTTGTTTTCTCAGTTCCATCACATTAGTAATGATGTTTGAAAAGGGGGAATTATAAAAATAAAATGTTATTATAATAAATAAAATGTTATTTTTAAGAAATACAATTGTATAAGATATATTTAAAAAAATGATATATCAATGGTTTGTTGATTATTATTGATTATTAATAAATAATAGAGTTAAGAGTTAATAATAGAGTTGGGATAGGTGGTCTTCAACAGATACAGAACTATTCACAAAGCAGAACGTGTACATGCTGCCCGTTACAAGACTGTAATTTACAACGTGAACATTGACTCAGGCCAGGAGCACACGTGGCCGAGACTCCGAAGCGCGTAAACATCTCCGAGCGAAGAGGAGAGCGGCTGAAGCTGCTTTGTGCTGTAATTCAGACCGACATGTGGGAAATGGAGGCTGGAGAGGCGACCAGAGAAAACCAAGCAGTTAGTCTCCAGAGCAGGACGAGACGTACGGCCACGCAGTGGGGCCCATTGATGTGCAGAGCAAAGACAGTCGACATGCTGAGCACAAGTTGAGCCAGCAGACCACAGGGGTTGGCAGAGGGCGAGAGAACGAGGCGTGAAGAAGAAATATGCACAAAAAAACAGAGAGGGAGAGAGAGAGAGAGAGAGGGAGAGAATGGCATGTATTACGGGACTATTTTTAGGCTACCCCAGTTTGATCAGTCATTACGCCACAATGCCTCAATTACAGCAAATGAGAGTGAGCGGGGGGGGGGCGGAATAACGGATCATGGGGATCCACCCTGCCACGATGTGTGTGTGCGCTACATAATGGAGATGATGGAGAAACAAGTATCACTATTAATATCAACCTACCTAATACGCAGTGCCATCCGTCACTATCATAGACTACATAGACTAACCTTTTATTGGATGGCACCATGAACAGTGCACAGCAAAACTGGCCAGTTCTTTAAGTCGGAAAAGGCTTCCAGTTCTTAAGAAGGTGGAAGTTCAGCGATGTTTGTATCTGCTATCAAGAACATCACAGATGTTCATTGTCTAGTTGTGTGTTTGGGGATATTCAAGTGTTATCTTGAAATATGGGAACATCGTGGGCGCTGTTGTTCGCGTCACGTGCTCGTCGTCTTTAATCGGAGGGCAGCGGCTGTTGTGGGTGGAAGGCCTCGTTTAGCTTTCCTCAAATGTAAACACCAAGATGGAAGGAGAACAGACCAAGCCAGCAGAGCCGTCAGGACCCCCGGGGTCCTGCTGTAGTGTCCTGCAGACCAGGGCAGGCGTCCCTGCCCAACAGGTCCTGCTCAAGCTGCACACATGCACAGTGCAGCCGTGCAAACCTGCAGTCTGGGCCTCCAAATACTCGAGCCTGAGGTCTTTTCCCCTTTAAGGCCGAGTTTGAGTTTGAGTCGTGCCATCCCACAGCTCACCCCAGGCGAGTGCAGCTCGTGTCGTCCGTACGTCGCTGTGCTGAGATGGCTGCTGCCGCTGTGGCTCGTGCACCTGCAGTGACGACCTGCCTGGCGTCCTTCGTAATTGTGATTTAGTTCAAAGCTCTTTTTGTTTAATGTTACGTGTCTGTGTATCCATTACAAACACATACACAGCACTCAACACTTAACACTCAGCACTGCTAATGAGAGAAAACATGCACACTGGCATATAAGCCCACAGACATGATTCCCCGATGGTGTACACAGCAGCTGGACACCAGCTGGGAAAATCAAACACGTCAAGAGAAAGTAAAAAGCTGCCGGAGACGAGACAAACTCCGACGTCACGCGAGCAGATTTGCGCCTGCGGCCGGACACTCACCACGAGCTCAGAGAACATGGCGTCCAGCTCGTCGTAGCTGGGGATGGGTAACGTCGGCTCCATGGTCTGCAGGACAAAGTCCTCGCGGAGGCGGTAGGTGATCTCTGGGTGGTCTCCGCTCTGGAAGCAGCAGAAGACAAAGGACATGCCGCGTCCTCCACCGCCACGCTTGCGGGGCGCCATGGCTGCTTGCGAAGGGCCCGGGGTCAGGGGTCAAAGGTGAAGGGCTAGTGCTCCTCCCTCGGACGTCTGAGCTTGATCAGCGCGACCCCCTGTCACAGAAGGCTAAGAAGAAGCAGAGGCAGACGCACACTGATCAGAGGTCAGTCAGGCAGGAGTGTTCAAGAGTACAAAGACAAAAGCAGTCAAAAAAACATAGTTCACATTTAACACACACATTATAGTTCACATAAACACACGTTCATTTCCGACCCACAAGAACAGAAACTGTGGAAGCCCAATTCTCAGCTGAATCAGGACCAATAGTGATGCACTGTAAGGGCCACATCTGCTGGGTTCAGCGGACTTTACAAGACCAACTCACACACAAATGTTTCATATCCTTTATGGCATTCTAGAGGCAGTAAGCACCAAGCACAGTTTGTAAGCGCATGTACTGATGCCTGAACGTAGGCACAGGAAGTGAGTCCTAGACTGGCATCAGCCTGGACCGTCTCCTGAGAACTACCGTAACGATCAGCCCGTTGTATTCATAATCTGGCCTCAAGCTCCCTGTCAGGACCCCCCTTAGAACACACCGGAACAGGAAGCCATCTAGTTGGACCCTGACTGTGTCATGGCCATTCAGAAAGACCCGCTGGGCCTGGGAAGATGGTGGAGAGATCAGAGGAGAGATGAAGCTACATCTCACACGCAGAACCTCACAACCGCAATGGTGAGTTTAATGGAGATGAGTTGTCCATGTCGTCTTCCCCTTTCCTAGACACACAACACCTCACTCCAACTCAAAAGGGATCTCACTACTGTGACCTATGAAAGCACTTCCAGGACTTGTCAAGGAAAGTTGTAAAGTTGTAATTCAAGTGTAATTGTTGTAAAGTTGTAAAGTTGCCTGTTAATAAGCTACTGGCAAAGTCTCAAGATGCTTGTCTAGCTTCTCTGCTCCGCTGTTTACACACCGGCCATCCAGTACAAATGTGCACACGGCAGATTCCATTCCAGCGTAGCAGGATTTGCAGTGTTAGCTGTCAACACGGTATTAGGCTGTACTTTACAACGGCTGAGGAGACCTTCAGAAAACTCATACGTCTGCTACTGGGCACAGAGACAACAGGAGTTCTTTAAAACTCAGAATTAATGTACAGACAAATGTTCAAAATCGTTTCGATACACAGCTGGTGATACACAGTCAGCCTTCAGTACGCACTGTATCTGAACCAGCGGTTCAATGCTTTGTGTTGCTGGTCTAAACAGCCCATGTTCCAGAAGAGCCTGTGGTAGTTCAGAGATTCACCTCTTCACCTTTTTAAAACACAAGGTTGTAGGAGGTGGTGCAACTTCCTGTTTATTCTGATCACAAAGTAAGTGAACACAAAGCAGCTGATTCCATATTTCTTTTCATTTTAACTATTGCCAGCGGCCTGTAACTTCCATCCGTGTCCCCCCACAAACAGGGCGCGTCCACATCACTCAAACAGTCCACTGCAGTGCCAGGAGCTTGGAGAGACCACCACACCTGTGTGGCGTGCGGTGAGGAACCGACAGACCGCAGGCTCTGACGTAGAGGACTCAGCTCCCAGCTCAGCACCCTCAGGAAATCCACAGGCACCAGCCAACACGCATGAGGAGAGACAGACAGGAGAGGACAACCATGGACTATGCACGGCAGCGAGTGAGTCAGGGGACACACACACACACGTGTAGGAGGTCACGTGTGGGCGGAAGGCGCACACACACTCCTTGCCCCTTTTTGTAATAACAGGGCGGCTGGTATGGACGCCCCAGTGCCGGCTGTTGGTTACCAGTATAATCTCCACAGCTGGAGCACAGCTGAACCCTAACCCCTTCAGCCTGTCTGCCGCCACCAAGGAATCCTGCGCAGCCCCGCCCAAGAGGCGGAGCCAGTTCACTCCCCGAAACGTCTGCTCCAATCGCTGACCTGAACACTGATTCCGAGCAAACATGTTTCGGGCGTACTGATCCCACGAGGCCAAATGAAATGACATTCCATGGAGGAGCAGAAATGCTGTGGGGGTGTTGTGTGGGATCACAAACACACGCACTTCAGCCCTCAGACGTGCAACGCTGACACACAGGGAGATGCACAATACTACAGGCAGACTGCAGAACATCCCCACTGCTGTGAGCACAGACGGGTCTGGCCAGTCAAGGGAAAGTTCCACTCTGGGGTTTCCTGCCTCCTTAACCTCTGGCTGAAGTGAGAATCCTATCGCACTCGACTACTCCTGCCTGACCATGACGACTGCTGCCCAGTCAGAGCGTGAGGAGGGTGTCCGCAGGTTCTGGCCGTAGCACACGCGGGCCCGATCGTTAAACGGCGCACTGAAGATGTGGCACCGTTCAGGTCTGAAGTCAAGACGCCTTTACGGGCCCAACCAGCACCTGGGCCAAGGATCTCGAGAGCCCGACCCAACTGTCGAACAGAACCGAAGGCCCGGGGGGGCTACAGCTGTCACACCTAGGCGACCCCGGGGGGGCTACAGCTGTGGGCTTCGTTCTGCAGGTTTGGAGGTTCGACCCGTTGGGGGGGGGGGGGTTGCAGAGCTGGGCTGCCAAGCGGACCAACGACAGTGACCACAGCTACAACAGAGGCAGACGGACGGAACGGGATTGGACAGAAACGATCTCCACTCTCACCACAGGGGACTGCGCATTCGCCATAGAGCACAACATGGAAATCTCTGTTGGACAAAGGAAACATGTGTCGCTTATACAAGAAAGTTGTTTTGTTCAGTGAATTAAACGCTCAGGTAGCTGTTTACTGATATAAAGCATTCAGGTGCTGTGCACAACAGCATACGAAAAATAATCCACAGATACCAAACCACCAACACCTTAAGGAAGACGCCTCACACCACCTCACAACCACACACCATACACCCACCACCACACCACACACCCACACCACCACCTCACAACCACACACCCACCACCACACCCACACACCCACACCACCACCTCACAACCACCCACCACCACACCACACCTCACAACCACACACCATACACCCACCACCACACCACACACCCACACCACCACCTCACACCACCTCACAACCACACACCATACACCCACCACCACACCATACACCCACACCACCACCTCACACCACCTCACAACCAACCACCACCACACACCCACACCACCACCTCACAACCACACACCATACACCCACCACCACACCACACACCCCACAACCACACACCCACCACCACACCACACACCCACACCACCACCTCACAACCACACACCATACACCCACCACCACACCACACACCCACACCACCACCTCACACCACCTCACAACCAACCACCACCACACACCCACACCACCACCTCACAACCACACACCATACACCCACCACCACACCACACACCCACACCACCACCTCACAACCACACACCCACCACCACACCACACACCCACACCACCACCTCACAACCACACACCATACACCCACCACCACACCACACACCCACACCACCACCTCACAACCACACACCACCACACACCCACCACCTTGAGCTGATCTCCATAGCTCCTCCACCTGAGAAAATCCATGTGGCAAAAATTGAACAGAAGTGTCTCAGTGGTGTTGCTCTGTGTAATTACCAACACACTTCCACTGGCAACAGGAGAGGAAAAGAACCTTTGAGACTCAGAAGTTTATTTGCCATCATTATGACACAGCAGCAGGACTAGAGACTGGGGCCTTTAGTGCCTTTTAACTGGTGTCAGGCCAGGGAGGATAATGACTTCAAAGTGCACAATTCCCGGAGCTGGCTCCTCCACACACACACACACACACACACACACACACACACCCCACCTCAGATATGCACTGCAACAAAGATAGTCAGCAGAACTGCAGTATAGCAATCTGCCAGGCCCCTCACACACTCCCCCACACACACACTCCCCCACACACACTCCCATTAATGCAGGTCCCAAACATGTAAAGGAAAAAGTCTCTATCTCAATAGAACAGTGAAGGCTGTGCTAACAACCAGAAACAGTTTTTCTTCTTGTTAATGAAAGACAATAACAAGATGTGCATTCAACTAAAGCCCACCACACCACACCCAACACCACCCCCAACACCACACCCTTGACTCCACCTCTACCAACACCACCCCGAACACCACACCCTTGACTCCACCTCTATCAACACCACCCCGAACACCACACCCTTGACTCCACCTCTACCAACACCACCCCGAACACCACACCCTTGACTCCACCTCTACCAACACCACCCCACACCACACCCTTGACTCCACTCTAACACCACACCCTTGACTCCACCTCTACCAACACCACACCCTTCACTCCGCCTCTATACTGGTTATATTTAAGAGACTACAGTGCTGTCCATGTTGATGTACAGTGCTGCCCCCCCCCACCTTCCCCTTTATGTTTGAAACAACAAACGTTCTGCTCAGAAGGACAGACATGGACACGTCTACACAAACACAAGGTAAAGGTTTAGTAACAGGTTTGCTGCCGGGCAGAAATTCCACCAAGAAACGCCATACATCAAACCCATGAGCTGACCCCGATCCTCCCCTCTCACAAGAGCAGCTCGGACTACAGTTTGGTTAGACACAAGATAAACCAGGTTGCACAAGTTTAGTGGAGCTGTGAGCACTCCAGATATACTGCAGAATCACATTTACAGACATGTAACCTTTCATTCTCAAAACTCAAAAGATGGACAGATATTGGTGGTGTGAGGGGAAGATGTTAAATTTGCCAAGGCATGCATGCTAAACAGCTAAACCACACGATATGCAAAAGCTAATCTCTCTCTCAGGGGCGCAGGGAGGCGCAGGGAGGCGCAGGGCTGGTCAGACGTGTTCCACATGGTGATCCCAACTGCCCGATAAACATACTCCTCACTCCCGCTCAGCAAACACTTCAGATTGTGCGAGATCTCACTGGGTGACCGTCAGTAAATAAACTGTGGCTCTGTCGTACTGCTATCAGGTAGAAGAGCAGAGGTAGGCTAAGATACGCGTAGCAATAACGCTCGAGGCAGAGGGTAACCACACCGGCCACAGCGCAATACACTCGCTTTGTAAAACATTAACTTGAAATCACGCGTGGCAGTGCAGCAACACCAGGGCTGATGGTGGCTGCTCACGGTATGCAGGGTGCCCACATATGGAAATGTGGCTTCCCTCACACAGGCAGTAACGTCCAATGTTTATTTTAACACATCCTTGAGTTTCTCAAACAAACGTCTAGCAGAATAAGGGCTGATGTACACACCTACATGTTGGTGGTGTAGTCATGGCAAAGGGGAGTGAGGCCGCACCGATAAGGTGTTTATTCACAACACAAATGCCCAAAATGTCGGTCCTGACTTCTGAATGACGCTGATCAGCATTTGCACTCATCTAAACTCCCTGTACCTGATAACCAAGCACTTTACAAGTTAAATCAGGCTTATATCAAGACTCAAAGACCCCTGTGCAGTGCACAGGTCCCTCAGGACTAGAATTTAAAACCTTCTGACTTCTGAAAACGTAACCGCCCCGCACGTCTAAATGGGATAGGTGTGCGCCTTCGTCTTAAATGCTCCAGATCAAACTAACATGGACACACAATGCTCGTAAGCACATGTACAAGTCTTGCACACACACACTACCCACTCTCCTCCTATGGGTGTTCAGACACAAACTCCCCACAGCACAGACCAAAACAAAAACAACCAGCCAGTGTGGAAATACACATCAAACAAGCTCACAGACACACAGACTAACTGCACTGGATTAAAAAATAAATAAAAAATAGATCACTTATTTTCCTCATTGCGGTTCAGTCGCTATAATGAAGTGTGCACACGCTCACAAGGGGGGAGCAGCATGGAACATCACTCGGTTTTCATTCTGGTACAGTAACTCTGTTAATCCCCAGAACCCCCCACCCCTCCGGCACGTCGCACACATTAACCCCCCCCCCACCCCAAGGGTGTGGCCTCAACAGCACACATTCCACACACAGCGCGGGGTTCACACAGCCCTCAGCCCCTACTACACTACTACAGCAGGGCCAGTGTACTCAGCCCCTACTACACTACTACAGCAGGGCCAGTGTACTCAGCCCCTACTACACTACTACAGCAGGGCCAGTGTACTCAGCCCCTACTACACTACTACAGCAGGGCCAGTGTACACAGCCCCTACTACACTACTACAGCAGGGCCAGTGTACTCAGCCCCTACTACACTACTACAGCAGGGCCAGTGTACTCAGCCCCTACTACACTACTACAGCAGGGCCAGTGTACACAGCCCCTACTACACTACTACAGCAGGGCCAGGGCCAGTGTACTCAGCCCCTACTACACTACTACAGCAGGGCCAGTGTACACAGCCCCTACTACACTACTACAGCAGGGCCAGTGTACACAGCCCCTACTACACTACTACAGCAGGGCCAGTGTACTCAGCCCCTACTACACTACTACAGCAGGGCCAGTGTACTCAGCCCCTACTACACTACTACAGCAGGGCCAGTGTACTCAGCCCCTACTACACTACTACAGCAGGGCCAGTGTACTCAGCCCCTACTACACTACTACAGCAGGGCCAGTGTACTCAGCCCCTACTACACTACTACAGCAGGGCCAGTGTACTCAGCCCCTACTACACTACTACAGCAGGGCCAGTGTACTCAGCCCCTACTACACTACTACAGCAGGGCCAGTGTACTCAGCCCCTACTACACTACTACAGCAGGGCCAGTGTACACAGCCCCTACTACACTACTACAGCAGGGCCAGTGTACACAGCCCCTACTACACTACTACAGCAGGGCCAGTGTACACAGCCCCTACTACACTACTACAGCAGGGCCAGTGTACACAGCCCCTACTACACTACTACAGCAGGGCCAGTGTACACAGCCCCTACTACACTACTACAGCAGGGCCAGTGTACACAGCCCCTACTACACTACTACAGCAGGGCCAGTGTACACAGCCCCTACTACACTACTACAGCAGGGCCAGTGTACACAGCCCCTACACTACTACACAGGGCCAGTGTACACAGCCCCTACTACACTACTACAGCAGGGCCAGTGTACACAGCCCCTACTACACTACTACAGCCAGTGTACTCAGGGCCAGTGGGCCACACACAGCCCCTACTACACTACTACAGCAGGGCCAGTGTACACAGCCCCTACTACACTACTACAGCAGGGCCAGTGTACTCAGCCCCTACTACACTACTACAGCAGGGCCAGTGTACTCAGCCCCTACTACACTACTACAGCAGGGCCAGTGTACTCAGCCCCTACTACACTACTACAGCAGGGCCAGTGTACACAGCCCCTACTACACTACTACAGCAGGGCCAGTGTACACTACGCTTCTCTGTTAGACCTTTACCATCGTCTACCAAGGCTGACGGCTTTGTTGTTCCGCTTCCATTTGGACTGAGAGTTCAGAACTGCAGGCCCATCATTTCCCCTGTGCCACCGGCCTCAGTCCTGTACGTATGCACTAAGGATCGTGTGCACCATCTCTTATCGCCATTTGAATATTCAAAGCTTTCAAAAACAGTGAGGAATCCCAGCCCACATAAAATATGCAGTCCTGATTTGCATGTGCAAATTTAAAAGAAAAAAAAAAAAAAAAAGTGCCTTTAAATGAATAATTGATCTACCCAAACGTCTACTTTCACCGTGTTCCACATGCCTATTGCATTATGGGATGTAACTCAATCTTTCTGTTGTTGTAACTTCAGACGTGTCATTCTAAACGGGCGGAGGAGCTACACCGTCGGGCTGATGCGTAGCGTGTGAGCTGGAGATGAAGTCGCTCGGCCCTCCTGCTGTGTCAGGTCGTGTAGGAGGCAGCAGACCAGCGGTGCACACTGCAGTCTCGAGCGCTCGGACGCGGCGATGCTGACACGCCGGCAGCCACACGCGCTCAGACACGACTAATCCACCCCGACAGCGGAGACTCCGGCTCACTAGGACGCTTCGTCCTGCACCCTGCAGCACTCTTTCCACTCGCAGCGTCCCCGTCCCCGTCCCCTTCCTGCACAGCCCGTCAGACAGGCGCAGGCCACCGACGCCACTGGATCGAATACATTTGAAATTCACTAAGTGCTGACAGGAGAGATTCCCCTGAGGAAGGTGCAGTGACAGGAAGGAGGACGGATGTGTGTGTCCATGAGTCACAGGTACACATGATTCATACCCCCCCATGACGGCACTTCTCCGGACCACTTAATCATGACTCAGCATTCCTGCTTTGCTCTGGGCAAAAAAAACCCCAGTAAACCGTGAATCTGTCGGCCGGAGCCAAGCCAAACGTCCAGGAGGATCATGGGATTGTTCATGCAGCTGAACAACGGGCAGATGAGCTGGTGAAGAACTGAACGAGGACGTGTGAGTAAATGGATGAAAAGTCACTGTGTGGTGTGGAGTGAACACAGGGCAAAGCCCCCACACCATGTCCTCTGTGGGCCACCATAGCAGGCCCCTCACCTGTCCCACACCGAACATGAACACAGGAACATGATGTGATGCTGTTGCAGACACACACACACACACACACACACACACATCGTTTTATGTGTGGCGGATCATTATTATTAGCATCCATAGATTCATTTACTAGAGTCAATAAATGGATGAACTGAAAACTAAAACTATTATTATTTACAGTGTCTCCAAATTGTATAAGTCTTGATGGCAAAGAATTTACATTTCACTGCTTAAATTTCACGACTGCTTAGTGACCAAGGCCTTGGCAGAGAAGACAGGTGTGCAGAAAACATGTTACTATCTGGAGTGGCGTATCACTCGTGCTAGAATGTGCATGTTAAAAACTGACGTGACCACCAGCTGTATGCAGAAATCTTCACCGTCATGCACACACACGCACACACGCACGCACACACACGCACGCACACGCACGCACGCACACACGTGTATGAGGTGCAAGCACAGGCACCTGGATGCTGAGATAAGTGAGATAAGGGTTTAGGTCATAAAGCCAGTGCGTACTATAGATGCTTCTAGAAGCTCAGACATGTCTGTGATTACAGGGACACCAGCGTGAGAACATGCAGGCCTTTCCCTCAGAGCTCACCTTCCAAGTGTCACGTACCGCAGCCCTGATTCACAAACACGCCATTTCACACACTGATAAAAGCCTCAGACACTGGGGAGGCCTAAAATAACGTTCCTGAGCCAACGGTCAGTCCACAGAGGGCCACCGGGGAGCCATCAGTAGCTCCGCCCAGCGAGGGGACCGGCAGACGTGTCTACGGGACGAGATACAGTCTCCGCTTTATAAGAGGTGTTGAGTAACGGAGCCATTGTGATTAAAGCCCTTCATTAATCACGAGGGCGGAGGTGGTGCGAGGTGTAGCTGTTGGGTGTCCCGCTCACATTAGAATAACCCCACCAACCGGACAGCTGAGCAGCAAAGGCAGCACAACGAGTGCCGTGTGCGGGTCCAAACACAGCCGGGCCTGGGCTGAACCCGCACGGGAGGTCAGATTACCACACTCAGTCCTGCCGATGTTTGCGGGAAACACGGGAGGGGAATGATGGAGAGCGAGGAGTGGTTCCTCCACACAGACGGCTTGTCAAACGTGTTCTGCAGACAATGAGACCCCATCCCCCACACACAAGCCACACACACCCTCCCACCGACCCGCCCAAACACCCCTGAGGACAATTACTGCTAGTAAAAGGCAAAACCGTCGGGTAATTAATTCACTTAAACACGTCGCTGGATGAAAACTTTCAGAACATTCAGACAAACAGGTCTTGATACACAAGAAGTTTTTTCGAAATCTATGTGCAATGACTGAGTGTAAATACCATTGTAAAGAGTACATATGATCAACGACAGACTTATTTCACACTGCCTGCGATATCGATGCACTGAGGACAGGCTAGAGGCAGCTTACAGCTAACACCACAGGGTGTAGGTCACCTCCTCCGCCCCTCAAAGACAAGCAGGAGCCTGTATATGCACTGGGAAACCCAGCAATATCAAACTGAACGGCCCCTCCACCTCCACCTCATAACCGCCAGACGCCCAGAGCAGCAGGCAGATGGAGATGCCACCTTTAGAACGCAGCACTGAAGAATCTGGCCATCCCTGCCTCAGTTGCCATAGCAACCACTGCTTGCTTCACCCACCGGTGTTTTACTCACCCCCCCCCCACACACCTTCTCCCCCCCTTAATCCGCAGATCACCATAAAATGAAACTGCTCAGTCTTTCTGCGCGTCAGCTACAGTAGAGTCCTACCTTCACATGCTGAGTGACTGCAGTCCGTCCCCACAGCAGCTGCCACTGTGGCGTCAGGACAAACTGCCTTTAACCTTCAGCCACACCCTCTGACAAACGGCAGCAGAACGTCTGGAAGCCTATGGACCATGTGTCCGGTCTGTTGAGCTTTCCTAACTGCTAATTACCTGATGAAACACTGAAACTGAGGTTACGGATAAAGAGCCGTCAACGGTGACTTCACCTTTTTTAAATGTGCACACCTGACCTATTGATTGGCACGGATCACAGTAACGAAGGTAAGGGTGAGATATAAAGGCATTATTAACCCAAGGCTCCACCCATCACGCATATTATTTTAGAAATAGTCCCAAAGAAGGAAACTGAAGATGTACAAACGCAGCGTGAAGGAGTGACAGGAACGGAGGGGTGAGACCCGTGAGGGACACCCCATCTGAGAGAGAGAGAGAGAGAGAGAGAGAGAGAGAGAGAGATGTGAAAAGACGAAAGATGATAATAGCCTGTGGTATAAAGAGGTCAGTCCATTTTCAAGGTCTCTCCTTATTGACCTCCTTATCTCCCCTAGTCCACAATAAAATGGGTGTCTGCCTGCAGCACCCCCCCCCCACACACACACACACACAGCTCTCTGGGGAGATAATACACAGCTCATATCAGAGGAGGAGGGGTGTGTTTGTAACCTCATCAGGTCCACATTGCCAGTTTTCATTGCCGAGACTCAGAAAGCACAGATGAGCCAACTCAAGCTCCTCGAACACGCCACCAAGTCCTTACTGCAGACGCGGACACCTCAGCACAGCGAGCACCCACGGCACTCACGGGTTAACAGCCAATCAAACCCAGCTGCCCCCACGAAATAAGAACAGCACAGAGGCGTCACACATTCCAAACCGCAGCCTACGGTTGACCGGGAGCTGCGGGACCAAACCCGATTCACCCTCCACACTGGCTCCTGTTCCCTTACCTCCCGCACCACTGCAGTGCACGTCCCTCGAGTGTCGACATTACCGGCGCCTCAGCCCAGCGAAAAACACAACGCCGTCCTCCAACTCGCAAATGCAGCGGAATGCCACAAAAATCAAACGATCCCCCAGCGTGTCACGCTGCAGACTCCACACGACGAGTCCTGCTCAGGCAGCCGGGACGCGTGCTCATCCTCCCGCTGCCAGCGCACTGTCTGCCTCCAACAAACGCCCTTCCATCCGCCCTGCCCCCTCTCAGGACACGCACAGATGTTACTCTGCGCAGGCCACACCTCTTTACAAGAAGCCAGGGTCCTGATTGGACGCAGGCTGAGAGAAGCTACCTCCCACTGCCTCCCTCTCCTTCCCTTCCCCTGATTTTTTGCTCTCAGTCTCATACGTTCTGTTGCAGTGTTCACAGCTCAGTTGGAGAGAGAGAGAGAGAGAGAGAGAGAGAGAGAGAGAGAGAGCGAGAGAGGGAGAGAGAGAGAGAGAGAGAGAGAGAGAGAGAGAGAGAGAGAGAGAGAGAGAGAGAGGGAGGGAGAGAGAGAGAGAGAGAGAGAGAGAGAGGAGAGCGAGGGAGGGAGAGAGGGAGAGAGAGCGTCTGTCACCACTCTTTCATTTCCAGGGGAAACTCCGGCTGCACTCTAAACAAGCACAATGCCTGTCCAAAGTGTCCCTCAGCATGGCAGCTTACAGCTCATGTGCTTCCAGACACTCAGGCACTTAACCTGACCCAACTGCTGTTTCTCCTTTAGCAACACGGAGTTCCCCCCCCCCCCACACACACACAGTTCATCGCTGCTCTCTCCTGCAGAGTCGCGGCCAACGTGCGGTCTGCTTAGTGGAGTTTACAGAACTCCCCATACCGGTGATCCACACTGGGAGTGGACCGAGCGCACCCGCTGGTTCCGGCTCCAACTATGTGGGCTGATCGCGCTTAGACAGAAGCCACCTGGCTCTGGGTTTTAATGCAGCGTGAAGCTCCTGTCAGCTATGGCACAATTGCATTTCCCCTCCGCATCAACGGAGCACAGCAAGAGAGAAAAGAAACTGGACTCGTCCCATTCAGCTGTTCTCCTGAGGCATCGTTTACAATGTGGTTCATGTCAGAAAACTGAATTACCAGGCGAGAAATGTGAGAAGTCTGAGTAAACGAGACGTCACCTCTTAACGGACCGATCCTACGACAGGCAGCATGGCAGACGCACACACACCAACCTCGTTTTCACTGCGAGGGTTCAGGTTGGAGCGGGGGGGGACAAAAGCCCCCCCTCCTGTGGCATGTGCTGGAGGCTCATCTGGACCCCCCTCCCCCTGAATCTCCCAGCTTGACCAGGAAGGCCCCTCCCACCAACGTGCTCATAGGACACCCTGGGGGCTGAGTTGCCAAGATTTACTGTTACACCTGTCAGTCATCTGGCAAAACAAGTTATCACCCTGTCCATAGCTACGCTGTGGGCCTGCAGACATAATTGCACAATTACAGGAAAACAGTGACATCAACAGGTTACAAAGGCTCAAAAATGGCTCTTGTATGACATGACATCTCACGGAGGCTCCCACAAGCACGGATCAACTCAAAAGCAAGACCATGTAGGTACTGTGAGCTTTGCTAGCGCTTTGCTAGCGCTGTAGCAGCGTAAAAGCACCACCAGCAGAAGACACATCAGCAGCCGCCTAAGGTACAACACCATGTTCCTCTCACCTGCAGCACGTCCACATTTTATATTTACAATTTACACATCTGGCACATGTTCTTATCCACAGTCACTTACAACCTCAAGAGTTAATCTAGAGCTAAAATCCAGCCATGTCATCATATCGCCCGTAAATATCACCTGGGTGACGGATGATTGAGACAACTCAGCAAGAGCTCACGGTACCTTACGTCTTGTACATCACAACCCGAGACATGCAGCGTCTTTAATACGCATATAGTCACTGGCACAAGAGCAGTAACTGACTGTGTTCGAAATAGCCTACTACATACTACATACTACTGGCGCACTGCTTGGGCCCCAAATCAGTATGCAGTATGCAGTATGTGAATACAAATAATTTTTCCAGTACGCAAAACATCCCCGGATGACATACTACTTCCGCAAAATATTCCAGTACGTGAACAGAGCTATCTTGGTGGTGTACTGCATCCCATCATGCAACGCTACATTCACGTGACCCCGTAGTATGCTTAGCTTTTGTTGCATACTGGAAACTGTACTGCATACTACTACGAGGACCAGTATGCAGTATCCAGTGTGTAGCTATTTCCAACACAGCTACTGTTTTGCTGTTTTGTCCGTGGCCTTGTTGTTACACGTCTCTTGACGCCAGCCACCATTCAAAAGGGTGAAGTAATGCAGATTCAGAGACATCACCTCAGAGAGGGGCAGAGGAAGCCAGCTCTAAAGGTTCTCCTTAAAAAGATCACAAAAACAAGATACAATCTCATTTGAACCTGTGATAAATTCAGCTCGTGACTAGGAAATGAATCAAGACGGCCAGATTGATGTTATCTCCGCTAGACAAAAGAAGCATATGTGCTATTCTGAAGTAGAAAAATGAAAAGAAATCAGAAGCATGCAAGGGCAGGGAACGCACAGCGGAACTGCACGAAACTCCAAAACCTTCAGAAATGTTCCGATCATAGTGCAACATCGCCGGTTTCGCCAAAGGCGCGATGCCGCAAACACACGATGTAGCGGTCACATGTAGCGGTCACATGTAGCGGTCACATGTAGCGGTCACATGTAGCGGTCACATGTAGCGGTCACATGACCAACTCTCCAACTGTTTTTGTAGCGACTGGCTGACATGAACCAGAACAATGAGATGCACCCGCTGGAACGGGAGGCCGAGATCTCTATCTGGCTCGGAGAGTCTGCCGATTAAAAGCGTCTGCACATGCCCACAGGAAGCAGCTCCACAACAGCTGACACCCTGAGCCCGACGGGTTGCTTAGCTCCACTTTTACGGGTCTCTCCCCATCTGCGAAGCGTCTGAGTCACATCTGATGCATGTCTGATGTCTGGCACCTGGCACGTCACGCTTTTAAAGAGGCTAGATGAGTAAATGTAAACACCTGAGCCTTTTTGAAAAAGATGGAGTGATAAACTACAGGACAGCTGGGATCCTTAACTGCCCCTGGAGAAACACACACTGCATTGTTACTTAATCCATTTTAGTGCTAGCAGTACAGAATTGACATGCACTGCTGACAAAGCACATATTCCCCATCTGTCTGCAGCTAGGAGGGCACAACGACAATAACCCATCACTCAAATAGCTTCTTTGTTCGTAAACGCCAATCAAACCCATGTTTAAAGCTACCAGCTCACACGGATACAACACACAAACACTTAAGCTTACTGGAAACAAGAGCAATTTGTTTTAGAATGGGGCACATCCTCAGAGACTACAGTGCCAGGACCCCCCCAAACAGGAACCCATCCTAACACACAACAACCACAACCACAACCACCACCACCACCCACACACACACACACACACACACACACACACACACACACACCAAAAGAGAGAATTTGTTATGGAGGAGTAATGAAAGTATGAGCCAAAGCAACAGAAGACGGACGACGGAAAGAGGAAAGAAGGGAATGTAAATAAGACAAAAGCAAAGCAATTCAGGAAACAAAAAAGGAAGCAAAAGACCCACTGAATCAGTGGAGACGTCAGTGTCTGCCTCTTCTTTTAAAAATCATCAGTGCTTGCAAAGCCACTGTAGCCATGGTGACCTTTAACCCAGCTCTGCCGAGAAGCCACTGTAGCCATCGTGACCTTTAACCCAGCTCTGCGCAGAAGGCAGGCAGACATGTGCTTCTGCTCCAGGCACAATCACATTGCTTGCTCTACAGCAGACAAACACGCAGGGCCCTTCTCCCCATGTGCGCAGCGAGTCATGATGTTGACCCAAGCTGCTATTTATGGAAAACCCATTATCATTATCTCAACAACTACACAGTTGACAGTTATTCCATTGCAGACTAAGAATTCACTTCAGCTGGAATAAAGAGATGATTGTAGGTCTAAAGTTAGAACAGATCGATTAGAACAATAAAGTTTTAGGTGTGCGGATAAAAAACTAAAAAGTTACACCATTTACAAGGCCTACAGACTAAAGGCTAAAGTACGTCATGAGAAACCGCAGCTGTTGGAGATACTGGTGCAGATTAGTGGGATTTGGGGTTAATGGTTCTGTTTGAGTTTGGTCTGTTCCTGTGACGGAGGCCTGGCAGGGCCAATCCGTGTCGCACAGGCTCTTGGTGCTGGGAACTGCCTGTCAGGAGCTCAGTCACGGCACTTTAGCCCGCGTCTTGGCCTCGCCTTGCGGGCTGACACACCTGATAAAGGCTCTGAGCCGTGCCCGCTTGTGTGAGCCACACACTCATCAGGTTACAGAATAAGATCTATCGGTTTGAGCAGCTGGGATTTCCCTTGGTTCCTCCACATTAAGGTTCAAACAGATCCATTTCCACATCATCTACAAGCGACTATTCAGGCTAACGAAAGTAAATGAGTTTCTCTGGGCTGTGGTCCAATAGATGGTCACCCAAGTGTCTCAGCCGACCTTGATCTGAATTCGTCATTAGGGGAACTCAAGTTCAAACCAAGATGATTCCTTAGCCGTCCAAGGTCAAAAGTCCTCAGGTTAGTTCCTCTCTGTGCACTCGGTGACACCTCGTCAGCCTCACCACACTTAACATTAACATTAGGAGTGATATTAAGAGGCAGCCAAACCAGCCAAGCTGACTCACCCAGAATCAACTGACACACAGCAAAACCTGTAGGACCGAACAGCATCAAGTCCATAAAACATGAACCATATCTGTAGCACGCACCTCTTCAGAACCAGACACAGGACCAGACACAGAACCAGACCCAGGTGACATGAACAGATGCTGTTGCATATCACACATAGTCATCAGCCTCTTGTGTGTGGTGACCATGAGCCTGGAGCCTGGAAGCCTGACAAAAACCCAAGATTTGTAAGAATCAGTCATCTTCTCTTCTTTTGGACCCGTGTCTCGCAGGCAAGATGACAATTATTTTCCAAACAATTATTTTCAGCAAAATAAAATGGTAAACTTTTTTAAACAAAGTGTGTTAAATAATCACACTTATACGGCATTAGTGGGTGTTGGGCCTGGGAGCAACCGCTCGGAGCGTTCGGGTGAGGCTGAACATGACTTTACGCCTTTAAATAAGTCACTGTTCAGAAAACAGGATTGTTTTCCCCTCCTGATAATGTCTACTGGTTTGTTTAAGTGTAATTACATTTACTATGGAACCTGAGGAGGAAGAAACTACAAGGAGAAAAACCAGTCAATGTAGCTTCATGCTTTAATCTGAACCACTTTACCAAAGGCCAAGGCACTTATGCAAGACTTGTTTAAGCTGCTAAATTTGGCTACAGTAAAACAGTAGAATGGGAGCCTGTCTGGAGCGCCTCAGTCTCACGAGCTGTTTGTTTGTTTGTGCAACAGTTTTGTTTACCTCACAGCATGAGCTAAACTGGCTACAAATGAGGTTGTGGTTTAGCACCCATAATCCCTTCTTGACCTGATCTTGACCAAGGCAGGGTCGCCTCCTCACCCCCCCTCTCTCCCTCTCTCAAACCCCCTCACACTCTCTCAACCCCCTCACCCCCCCTCACACTCTCTCAACCCCCTCACACCCCCTCACTCCCCCTCACACCCCCCTCACACCCCCCTCACTCTCCCTCTCACACCCCCCTCACTCCCTCACCCTCCATCACCGCCTCACCCCCCTCACCCCCCCTCACCCCAGGATGTACACATGAGAACAGGGACGTTGTGCTTTCGTGCTATGAGCTGGCACACGTCCAGCCTCCCTCATCACAAGCTTTCACCCTGCTGGGGGCTTCTGTCACCATCTCCAGCCACATCCATTTCGGCCGTTAAGTACAGACACTGAAATATGACAACAGCATAAAGCCTAAAACTAACAGACACATCTATCACCCCAAAACCCCAAACACACACACACACACTCTCACACACACACACACTCAAAGCCACGTCACAGCAGACTCCCCCGTTTAACCAAACGAAGGCCCAAACTTGGTCGGGGTCATGTCTGAACGCCCCCCGTAGCCAGATGGGGATGAGGCAGGAACATGAACACACGGCCGTCCTCACGGACCACACGGCTTCAACATGAGCACGTGCCTTCAGTATCAGGTCAGTCTGGATCCATAAAAAGGAGAGAGACAGAGGGAGTGAAGAAGGGGAGGAGAGAAGAGAAAAAACAGAGGGTGGGGCTTCAATGGAAAAACGGGGTGGGACTACTACAGAAAAACAGGGGGTGGGGCTACTACGGAAAAACAGGGGGTGGGGCTACTACAGAAAAACAGGGGGTGGGGCTACTACAGAAAAACAGGGGGTGGGGCTACTACAGAAAAACAGGGGGTGGGGCTACTACGGAAAAACAGGGGGTGGGGCTACTACGGAAAAACAGGACACAGCTCATCAGCACCAGCGAGATGAGTGAGGTGGTCTGGCAGACAGACACATGAGGTTTTCTGGCAGACAGACACATGAGGTGGTCTGGCAGACAGACACAACTCACAATTCTAACCAAAGGCTCTTTTTCATAAAGAAAGTACAACACTGGGTTTGCTGTGGCGTTGTACTATAAATAAGCACAGGATGTAACAGGGTGCACTCTCCAAAAGACACACCTGACCCTAACAAACTCTGCTGAGTACAACACTGACAGTGACCTCGTTTAATTAGCAAGTGTGGTTGGCTTACAAATGTTGTTTTGTAATGCAAGGGCCTGGTCTCAAAGGGCTGTGCATCACTAACGCAAGTCACACTGCACCTAACCAAACTCTCTCCTCTTACAGAAATAGAATCACACGTGCTCATACTCAAGGTCACGTCAGTGAGAAGTTCTTCTCAGCCCAGATTCTAGGTTCGAAGTAACCCAGTTCTGTGGCTAAATTAACTGCTGGGAGACGGATAAAGAACTCTCCACAGCAGAGCCGCAGGTTTACCGAGAAGCTTGGAAGGTGAACAGAGGAGAAGGAAAAGCAGAGAGTCACATGAGACCAGATAACATGGCAGCGATCCACACGAACTGGGGTCACGTCTGCTGACAAACCAGCCGGCAAGAACAAACACCTACAAGGTCAGACAGACAGGAACCTACAAAAACCACGTTGGTCCCAATGCAAATGTATTTTTATGAATGAACAATGAATATCTGCATGTCTCAGTTCACATGTAATAAGTACAACAACATATTTTGCTAATCTGCATTAATCATACATGCTGGCTTGTACTATTTTGTTTTGTTATTTATTTTGCTTGGTCCGATTGCTGGATTCACTCTGGACTCCGTTGTAAGGTGAGGTCACTGAACTTGGTCTCAACTCCACACAAGCTAACTTCTACCCAGACATCTGGAACTGCTACATTTTCACTGTGGAACTGATTGGATTGCAATCTGATTGGTTCCAAGCACTATAATTGGTTCAGAAACAGCACACTGTCAAACTTGGCTACAATCTGACTAAATGGATACTGGAACAGATGGGGTCATTTCTAAAGTATGTCATTCGTATTCAACAGTCCTTCCCACTCTAATGGTGGAAGACTAATACTATATTCTTAGTGAATCAGATCCAACTGATACTACTGTCTGAGGACCAGGGCTTTATTGGACACGACCGCAGGCCCTTAATTAAAACCACGTCCAGGGTTTAAAGGGAACTCGAGAGAGTGAGGTAGTGGGAGTGATCCATTTAAGATTTAACACAACAGTCACTTTTTTTTTTTTTTACTTGGCCAAATAAAACTTTGCCATTATGGAAAGAGATAATGACTATTTACGAGGGCTCCCCTGACCCTCTCACCCCGAGCCCCCAAACACACCCTCTCCTCTCCGTACCCACATTCTGCACTCTCTTCCCGCCATGACTTACAAGTTCACGACAGTTCATGACACAAACATTTAGGAATCCCAGTATTTCTTCCCCTGCAGGACGCTGGACGTCTCTGCTGCCCTTGCATTTTTGGTAAGAGCTCTCAGTAATGATTTTGCCCCAGTCAGACCGAGCATGAACCCTGTAATCACTACAGCTCCTCCTCCTCCCTAATCCTCATGCGTGAGTTTTCACCAGAGCGCTTCAGCACTCCCGAGGTCCCAGAGGGCCCCACCTGGACGTCCACGGCATGAAAACCTGCACGTCACTAATGCAGAGCCCACGAAGAAGGTACACTCCTCTGCCGAGCGTCTGGATACAGACGTTTGTACAGGCACACACTCATCCCTCAGTGGAACACATAATTGAAGGTGTTTTGAGAAATTCTGACAGACAGGTATGACACGTAAAATAACACGGTGCTTTGTGCCGAAAGCAGAATCTACACAGGGAATTTTTTTTTTCATTCCTGTCATTAAAGCAAAAGAAGAGACTTAGCAAATAATCACGTCTTCACAGACAACAACTGTAACACACGCCTTGGAAAACAACCCAGGGGAAAATAACCGTTGTTAAATGGTACCGTTCACACCCCCACTGCACCCTTTCCCATGAGACACACACTCGGTGGTCAACTTTCAGACCAATGGTACATCAGCTTTTTTACAACACTGCAGGGCTGGTGGGCCGTGGGTGGGGGCGAGACACATACCTGTGAAATAAACACGATCTCTTGCTCCGCCCCCTCACAGCCCCTCCCTTTTACTACCTCCATCCTCAGCAGGCGGGGCTGGAACCCTGCAGGCACGCTACGCTGTCTCTCCACTCTATGAGAGGGAGACGGTGCCTCTGTTTTCTTTGACCCTTCTCCTCCCTGACACAGCCAAGGGTGGAGGAGCCCATCCATCCACCATCGAGCGGCTCCGTCACACGTCTCTGATTACGGCACAGCTCCACCGCGGTGAAAGATGGAGTGGACACCCGCCCACCAAAACCTCACAGACAGGCTCGTGAGCTGCAAGGGATGCTGGCCGCCAGTGGCTCTCCACACTGATCCTGCAGATCATCTTCTGTGCTGGTTCATGTTTCTCTGCCCTAATTCAGTTGTTTGGGTGCATGGAGAGCAGCTGGTGTCTGGGCCCAGCCAGGTGGTCAAGGCGGTGAATCTAGATGTCCAGGATCATGGTGTGAGATTTTTGATTAATACTTTTCTTTAAAAGCCAAAGAGTCAAAGGGTTGTGAAAATGCCCTCCACACCTTGCACATCTGCATATTCCCGCCCTGCCCACAACCCTGGCACATACATGAAGACCCGTCTAGAACCTGCATGCAGTATTGAGAGAGAGAGAGAGGGAGAGAGAGAGGGAGAGGGAAAGAGAGGGAGAGGTAGAGAGAGGGAGAGAGAAAGAGAGAGAGCTCACCAGCTGCCTCCATACATAAAAGGAGCTGCTGTGCTTATTCACACATGAGCAGAGAACGACCTGCTCCTTGACCCCAGAGGAATAAGGAAGGTCAAGGATCCTGAGGGACGAGACCATGTTTGTCTTAGCCACTGAGCAACAGAGCGGGGAGAGAAAACAAGTGGGGGGGGACCAGCGAGGTGAGATCAGAAGGAATTAGTCACACGACCATAACGTAATCGTCTTAGTGCTGCGGTGAAGGATACAGCGCAGAGCAAAACATAAACAAGCACACAGGAAGGCCACGATCGGCGCAAGTCTGCAGGCAACAAGGCGAGGGGATCACAGGCGTGTAAATGTCAGGTGTGGGGTGTTGGTGCTGGATCAGCACTCCTGTGGGGCAAGTATGGGCAAAACAGGACCTGTTTGGTGGCAACCAGGCCCTCTGAAAATAAATGATGCTAAATGAAGCCATTGTCTGGTCTAAGTGAACCACACCAGTCAGAGAATAGGACATTGAATGGGTCACACAGGCCCATTGTCATGGCAGGCTGGGCGGGGCCTGATACACAAGGCAGAACCCTCTGCCTCCTGCTCCAGTCTGTCCATGCTGTGGTGCTCACAGCCCTGAAGCAAAGAGCTGCTTATCCCAACATGAAAGAGGTCAGACATTGTCTTGCAATAAAATAAACAAAAACTGCAATTGTACCTCATTCCCTTCCAGAGCAGGGCGGGGTTAACCCCCGAGGAGCACTGCGTCTCAAACGGCACTGGACCGTATCTGGAGGGGACCTGCAGGTGTGAGATCCTGCTAGGAGTCTAGGAGATGGCACTCTGGAGAGCAGCAGGGCGCTGTGGAGAGCAGCACTCATCCACAACTTCTCGGCTTTTTGCCAGGCAGATCATTTCAGAGATGAAGGGAAGGGACTAGAGAGACAACAGTGCTGAGCACATCTTTAAGCCCCAGAGAGAATGTTGATGACAGAGGTGCAAACAAGTGCAGATATCAAGCAGGCGAAATCGCTAAGGAAAATGCGCAGACAAAATCAAAATTACACAAGAGTGCGAGAGAGAGAGGGGAGAGAGAGGGGGAGAGAGAGGGGAGAGAGAGAGGGGAGAGAGGGGAGAGAGAGGGAGGGGAGAGAGAGAGGAGAGAGAGAGAGGGAGCGAGAGAGGGGAGAGAGAGAGGGGGGAGAGAGAGGGAGAGAGAGAGGGAGGAGAGGAGAGAGAGAGGGGAGAGAGAGAGAGAGAGAGAGGGGAGAGAG